>OMPJ01007194.1:88997-103708 GCA_900312935.1 Carapus acus | reverse complement strand
TGATATAAAAAATGAATTGAATTGAATTGAATTGAATTGAGCTGAATTGAAAACTGAATTAAATAAAGCTTTGCAGTTTCCAATAATGAATGTGGAGGAAACAGTGACACATTCTTAGCCAATAGTTAAAACTAAATGCACTTTCATGTTCATGTCAAATTTAGTATGAAAATTCCAAGCACAGCTTTGTAATGGTCAATTCAGATTACTGGCAATTTCATAATTGTGCTTCTCGCCTGCTCACATTAAAACTTAAACATGACTGCCATCACACCCCTGTGTGAACAATCATGAATTGACCCACATGTGCTGTAGGATACCTGAGGTATGGCCGCTTCACACGTCGCTGTGTATGGATTTTCATCTTGCCAAGTCTAACCTCCCCTGGATCACTTTGGTGATGTAAAAGTCAGAGGAAATGCTACTCAAACATTGGACAACAGTCAGATTTGGCCCACTTTTGTCCGAATGTTTTGTTTTAGTACCAGTTTAAGAGACTTAAGCGGGGCTAGACACACACTCTCTTTTTCAGCAATGACAGTTTCATCCCAAGGCCATGGTCATAGCAGGCAGGGAAGGCAGTGTGGTCACGCAGGGCAAGAGAAAGGATGTTGGTCCAAAGAGGAGAGATTATCTGGATACACACAAAGGATTGGGGTCTGTTAATAATTGAACGTAGAGATGTGGTTGTATGTGCTGGACTCTTTAAAACCGCTTGTGAGATTTGGCTGGCCTTCATCATCTCGCGGATGTTCTCTTTCTAGTCTAGTGCATATGAATCTACCTTGGACAGGCTTAATACAGGCAGGGATGTTTGAACCTCCACACAGTTTGGCTCTATCCAACCCACCTCCCCTTCTCTCTCTCTCTCTCTCTCTCTCTCTCTCTCTCTCTCTCTCTGTCTCTCTGCTGTCTGTCTGTCTCTCTCATTGAATGGAGTGTGCTTACCATTGAGGGAACGTCAAATCTTGCTGAACCTAAGATGCTGATACAGTAGAAACCTACAATTTAATGAGTACACACACACAGGCACACACACCATTGCATGGTTATTAGACTGCAAGAACTAGTGAGAAACTATTTGAAAGTGAATTTTAGATTTCCCATCGTGGAGCTTTGCCTGGGAGTTGCGGCCAAGCAGAGGTGCAAGGAGCGCGCGCTCACGCACACACACACACACACACACACTCACCTCATACACCTAACTGTCTCAGCTCCAGTTGCTCTCGCACACAGCATGAATGATCAAAAGAGGCCAACGGCTGCCGACCATTATGCCAATGACACTTGGAGTAAGAGTCCAGAGAGCGCAGCGACATGACAGCCATTAGGGATTGAAAGTGGGACTTAAAAAGAGGGCTGAAGGATAACCGTCAGTGAGGAATCAAAGGCAGAGAGTGAAATCTTCATAATGTATTGCGGTGGAAAATTCCTGTTGGCGCTCACACTCTCCACCAGACACTCAAAGGTGTGCTACACACAAGCACACTCCCAAAAAAACATGAAACAGCCTGGAATAAAGGGCTGAAGAGGAGAGTTCAGAGGGCCAACAGTGGAGAAGGCTGTTGTGCAAGCGAGATCATTACGGAATTAGGATGGTGTCACAGTCAAAAATTTGTTTCACACCGGAGTCTTCTGAGGAGTCTTCTGAGTGGTGCCAAGTATGGCACCACAGTTACGCCTGTCAGCTTTCTGTTTTGTTGACAAATGCTCGTATCTGCTGTTGGGAACAGGATTACAGAAGTAAAGCCAAGTACATCCTGTAATGTCTCATGGCTCACCTGTTGATGATTCATTAAATGTTTTCTTTGCTGGAATTTGCTAAAGTGCATCCACTTCTGGTGAGGACTAAAGAGTTTGACAGGAAATTCCCCTTGCAAGTGTCTCTCAGTCACATAATCAAGGATTTTTCAGGCAAGATCTTTGATCTAGGAGAACCATCTCTGATATCCTACCAACAGCTACAACACATGCAGCACTCACATCCCTCTCACACCTCTGATCTCTGCCCAATTAATGATGTCAAATGACTGTGTTTACAGACTCATTAGATTACTGTGGTGGAAGCACAGCACTGCCCAGCATCCCCCAATACACACGCACGCGCACACGCACACACACACACACACACGTGCAATCACACAAGATTCAGACCACAAACTCTGTGTCTTGACACAGCCTTTGGAGGGAAGCCTGGTGGCAAAACACCAAAGTGCTATTGCCACAGTCATGGCGGTGATTCTGAGTGAGGACTGAGCCATGGTGGCACATGTCCACAAGCACAGACACACACTGGATGTCCAACCCAGCTGGTGCGATTTGGAGGTTGTTCAGAGCCTCTCAGGTAGAAGACAAACAAATGCCCTGGAAAGCTGCAAGATCCTGATGTCACATCAGGGCGAAGTACACATTTGCAAGTGTGAAAAAAAATTGAAAATGATGCGGATAGATGGATATATTGACATTTGCCACGCAAAGAAATTTTTATCATTTAAATGACCTCAGGCACAGAGGTTCCGAATATTTCCGCTGCCCCCGTTGAGCAAGGGGTCAACCTCCAACTGAGCACTCAAAAGGCCAGAGCCCTCACCCCTACCTCACCCCGCAGTTTTCATTTTGACAAGTGTTAATTTTAACTCAGAGAGGGAAATATATATTAATGGGTTGCACATGGGCAGAGAGAGAGTTTTATACCCTGGTACTGTGTCTGACAAGTAGGCCCGGGGTGCCACTAGATGTAATATTTTCAGTTTTAGAGGTTGTGTTGAGCCTTTTGAACATACTTGGTGAGGAAATTAGATGAGAGCAAAACAAAAAAAGCAGTCATGAAATAGGGAAAAAACAACAATGTGTGCAACAAAGATGAACCATCTTGGAATTTGCTCAAAGTTGTTGAGATGTAATCAGCGAGAGCATGTTGGTGACCGACTAGCTGAGTGTCAATGCAACGTCAAGTTATCCATTTGTCTGATGAAACCTTTTTGTAAGTTATTTGTTGGGGGTGTTGTGTAACCTTGTCTTCATGACAGTTAATCACTACTTGTAAGGTTGTTTTGTAGTTGGAGTTGTTGGCTCACCGTAACCCTGATGCCTGTGAAAATGTTTTTTTTTTATGAATGGTCATGATTTTGTTTTAATACCTAGATTGTTCTATTTACACCAATATTTCTAGTCAGTACAACTGCTATACCGACATTTGAAGGCAGAGCAAATTTCTAAGAATCATAGGTCAACAGGAGGCAACACGAGTCCTGACTCAATAAAAGTATATTTAATTGGCAAAATAATGTTGGGTGAAAAGGTCAGGAGAGTGAGCAGCCGGGTCTGACACAGCAGAACCTCGGTAGAGCATGTGTGTGTGTGAGAGACAAAGAGCAAAGAAGAGGACTTGTCCTCTTGTTGTCCAGTGGTCAGGCGACCAACATGCCACGCAAGGTGGATGAGTGCCTGAGAGGAAACAGAGTGAGACAACGATGTGGCAAACTCCCTTGTCAATCTGCAGATTGCAGCCAGAGCATGACCAGTGGTGACTGACGCGCTGCTGAGATGACAGGTCGACAAAGTGTCCAAGCCCCGCTCCTGATCCACATGCCGAGTTTACATTTACACATATTTACATACAGTTTTATATATGTTAGATTCAACTGTATTACTTTACTGTACTGTACTGTGTACTGCTGTGCTGTACCGTGTACTGCTGTGCATCTCTCTCTCTCTCGCTCTCTCTATCTCACTCTCTCTCTCCCTCTCTCTCTCTCTCTCAACCCAACCGGTCAAGGCAGATGGCTGCCCACCTGCAGCCTGGTCTGCCCAAGGTTTCTTCCCCCTAAAGGGGAGTTTTTCCTTGCCATCGTCACCTGGTGCTTGCTAATGGGGGAAATGTGTTGGGTCTCTGTCTGTAACTTCATCTTTCGAAGCTCACTGAGATAACTTCTTCTTCTTCTACTTATGATTTGGCGCTATGCAAATGAAAATGAATTGAATTTAACTGATACCGGCTGGAGATCCTACTTCACATTTCAATGCACTGTAAGAAGCTATGGGCAGGTAGATGATTCACTGTCTCGATCTGGGGCAATTTTGATATCTAGGATGCTGCAGTCAGTGTACAGGAAACACTTACAGACATCCTCTTAAATAACTCAGATGATAAACCCTGACAAAGGGATCACATTCTTATTTTATTTCAACATATTAAAAGGGGGGCAAGTGTTATGGTAGGACTTCAATGTCATCAGAGGTACAAATGCTAATTCTGAAATTCCCTCCAAGGTACATTTTCTGCTCAAGCAGCTTTCCAACTATCTGCTGAAGGAGTGAGGGTTTGGGAGGGGAAAATCTCCACATAGTTTCTGTGACATGGTGACCTCAGCTGGAGTGACATAACCTTCTGGCTGAGAGCGCTGGCTCAGTATACGCTGCTCCACGCTGTCACTCAAGTCATCGTATCATTCGCTCATCCCCGGGAAGACACACATGCACTTGCATGTTCATACTCACACACGCACACACCCAATGACACTCCAACCCAGACTGACAAATACCTCTTTCAGAAATCCCACCCCAAAGTGCTGCGTACATACAGTATATACATTTGAAGATGTACCACAGGTGAGGTGTTGTGCAAACAGAAGCACACAAATGAAAATGGCAGCTACCACAACATTTCTTTCCTTTTGAGTTTCAACTATAAACCTTACCAATCCACTGGGAATTGACAGGCAAGAAAATCGTTGCAGTTTTTCTGCAGACGTGTGTCCACTGTTTGAGTCTTTGCCCACATTTTCCCAATCCCTCCAAGAAATCTTGAGAAAAAAATGATAAGTAAGAGTAAGTAAGAGTCTTCTGAGGCTTGATCATATTAGGCCGATTACAACCGCAGAGATTTTTTTGAGATAGTTTATTATAAGATGGGCATCTATTTTCAATCCTGTGGTCCTCTCTTATCTCGTTACACACTCTTCAGACTTTATGGTTAAATTATGTATTAAGGTCAATGTCAAAACATGGAAGATGTGTAATCTGCAGGGAGTTTCCTTTTATTCATTATTACAGTGAAGGCTGAACGCAACTGTCAGCCAGTCATGGATGTGCTCAGCATGGAAGCTTGTGTGCTCAGCAGGGCCCCACCACATCTCTCTCCCCTGTTCTCCCTCCATGTCTCTATGTCTCCCTTGGCTTAGCCGCAGCCTCTTCATCCCTTCCCTACCTCTCTCCCCCTCCTCCCAAACGACCCTTGATAGATTTACCCAGATAACCCATCTCACTTAGGGATCTCTCGTCTCTGCAGCACCAATCTGGGAGCTGTCGAGTGCACCTTCATGCCAATGTCATAAATCTGAAGGAGAGTAATGTGCACGGTCGAGAAAAAGAGGGGAGAAGAGGGGGAAGAAAGAGAGGACGATGTGTGGGTAAGAACAGAGGGGGTGGGCATTACAGAGCAGGGGCTGTCCTGCTGACTGCTTGTAGTTTACAGGAATTTGTCTAGTCTGTGATGTCATTGCTGAACCTTTGACAGGACATGGCAAGACCATGAAAGCCACATGCACACCCAAGCACCCACACACATCCTTAGTGGACCCATATTTTGCGTACTAGCGAACAAAAGTCAGACAAAGATGGGAGGGGAATAGAATTGTCTAATGTCTCTGCTATGTTCCAATTTTGAGGTAAACTGACATCACATGTTGTCAGGATGAGCTGTCGTCTCCATGGACTCTGCTGTCGTCTGCGGCGATGAGGATCCTCGGGGTTGGCGGAGGGAGGGCACAAGCTCTCCTGCTCCTCTAACATACTGTCCCACGACAGCTCTGCACTTGACCTCTTGTTTTCTCAATTGCTGTCAGTCAACGTCAGATGCTGTCACTCTGTGTCAGATGTGTACTGACAGCTGTGGTGCGTCAAGCCTTGAGGTGTGCTGAGCGCTTTTAACCTTACTTAGTTTGCTGATCTCCTCTGTTATTGGCTTGTTGGGCAAGAAGCTGTTTGATAAATCTGGTCCAGACTTCTTCCAGCCACTGTAATTATCCTCTGATTAGATTAATTCAGTTAGGGTTCTGTCCCATTTACAATACTAACAGCATTCCTGTGAGGGGACCACTCAGTCATGGTAACCATTACAAGATTACGGCTTAAAGCGATAAAAAACGCTGTTATTATCAACCATGTGAGATGCTACGAGCCAGGGATAAATGCTGCACATTTATAACATTACAGCAAAAACAAATTAGCATGTATGGTGAGGACATATCCTCATCAATAGCATATGTATAAAGTTAGCGAGGGAGGACAGGGCTTAGCAAGAGAGGATAGGGCTGGCCCCAGTCGACTAGAGCACTAGAGGTCAAAATGGAAGAGAATAGGATAGAGAAGAGCAGGATAGAAAAAAAAACATACATTCCATGATGTATTCATGATGTATTCGCAATGGAGAGGGACAGCGGGAGAACGGCAAAAACAGGACAGAGCAGGATAGGACCAGTCACACACAATTTCAAAGGACAGAACAGAATAGGACAGAGCAGCAATGGACATTGCCGGGTTTACTAGACCAAAGGATTGGACATAGGACTTAGAATGAAACAATCAACATCGAATAAGATAGGACAGGACTCAATTGAACAGGAAGGAACAGAATAGGACAAGATGGGACAGAAAAATTGAGGGAGGGTACGGACATAAAAAAGCGGGACAAGACATACAAGGACAAGTGAGAATAAGGAGAAACAGAGCGAGGGAGGAGTGGACAGGGGAGCACAGATCTTGATGGGGACAGATAGAGTAAGTATAGAAATAATCAGGATAGAGGAAGATTGAGATGCACAGGCCGAGAAAGTGAGGGAGGACAGGAGGACATAAAAACACGTTAGGTACAGACTCAAGATGTCCAAATCGTTTAAGACTTGTCCTACGGCAGAGGACTTCTGTCCTGAAAATTGTCCACTTCTTGTGCTCTGTGTTACCTGTCTTTCAACGCAGGTCCACAAAACATTTGAAAAATGGAAAACCATAAACAAAGAGCTGCTGAAAGAGCACAAGACACAAGAAACAGTGAGGCCACTGGACATCTTTCTAAGTGATGGATGGAGCCAACCAGTGAGATCATGGCAGCCAATAGCAAATGGGCAGCCGGGTGAAGGCAGCAAGGTTGGCTTTCTTTCCTCCCTCAACCCCCTCTCCCTCTCTCTTCTTGCTGTTCTGCTCGTCTCTTGGTGATTGCATCTTCACACACTCAACCTCACTTGTTGTGGTTTGGAAAATGCCTCCTGACTGGTGGGCCTAATTACTGGCTCTTTGCTGACCCGAGCCGGGCTAAGGCCTCGTCAGAACACTGATTTAACATGAGCCCCATGCCGGCCAGCACCTCACACTAATGAATACTAATGAATAATTATAACCGGCTGGCTGGCATACCATCCCACTTCAGGGACGTGTTAATACAACCGATAGCTGAGCTGTACGAGAGTGGAGACCCTTACGCAGAAAACAGACCACTCAGCCTCTACTATACAAGGATACACACCTCTCTCCATAGGGATGCAGGGCAAGCAGAGAATGGATCAAGGTTAAACAAAGGTAACATCAAAACACTGGGATGGGTTGAGTGTGTTAACCCCCTGTGAGGATATTGTGGATTGTCATGCCCAGTCCAGGGTTTATCGTATGTGAGGGCAGGATGTGGCAGCTGATATGGGCTACTCAGAAACAGACAGGCTGTGGGCAGCTGTTTGTTTGCTGATATGATGGAACATGTCAGTTTAAGTGAAGCGTCAACAACAGGAGCAATGTTAACCTCTCCTCGGCTTGCTCCTGACGAACCGCAGCAGAAGTGCTATTCTCAAATAGGTGTGAGGGGTTTGTTTGGGGATTTGAAGAAGTGATGTAATATGAAAAGTTTTGACACCTAAAGCATAAAATCAGCAATCACTAGATGGAATCCAAACATCCCACACTTAATTCATAATAAAACACATTGCTCGGAATCTTCATCACACTACTATGGCTGTGTTTGCTTTGAAAAGTGAAAATATCACATATTTACACTTGAAGTGTATTCAGTATGTAGGTGTGCGTGATAACTAAATTGACGTATGAGGTGGTGAGATGATGAGCTACTTCATTGAGTTGGATCATTTTCATGATTTTCATGTTGCACTATTTCTTCAAGCATTGCAATGAGTGCTCTGTAGCTTTCTCCAGCTCAATATCTCCATGCTGTACGTCTGCAAAGCAGACCACAGAGCTATGCAATGGTATGATGTGTCCAAGTCAAATACTAGAGCGTCCAACCACTCTCTCAGGCAAACAGGGACATTCGCATCAGGTTTTAAGTCATACAAGTAAAATAATGGGTTGAGGTGAACATTATCTTGTGAAAATATTGTACAATATGTCTCACAGCAACATTAAATACTGAGAATTAGATTTTCCAAATATTTCAAATCTTTGAGGATGTGAATGATGAAGTAATAAAAGAAATTCATGCACCACCACTCCATGATCAGAGCACTGCTAATGTCTCTTACTTTTTCAATGTTAATCTTTCTGTTCCACCAATTAGTACCATTGGAGGTATTAGCAAGATGCATATCAAAAGAGCAATGAGAGCAACAAGTGCGCAGAAGTGTGGTAGAAATCTGGCTGAAAGATGATGATGATGATGATGATGATGATGATGATGATGATGATGATGACGATGATGATGATGACGATGATGATGGTTATGATGATGATGATGATGATGATGATTAACAACAACAACAATAATATTATTATTAATAATGATAATAATAATAATAATAATAATAATAATAATAATAATAATAATAATAATAATAACACTAATAATATATAGCACCGTCATCGCCCCAATGAATGAGTACAGCTTCAAAGTGAGTCGCCATTTTGATGATTATTATTTGTCCAACAGCCTGAAAACCAAGACTGTCCTCAAATAACACTGATATGGCTGCAATAAATGTAAACTAATATGTACTAATACTGAATATGATTGATAGTGCTTATGTTTGAAATCCAAAGAATAAGGTTAGTTTATGCTCTGCTCCGGTGTTGCATTAGTCAAATTTTCAGATTGAATTCCAATAAGCCACATAATACTTTGCAAACATGAGTTTGTGCAGGGAGTGCCTGCGTGCGGGGTTCCCCCTTGTGAGGAAACGTAAAACTTCTCAGCGTGTTATTTTTCTCCCCATCGTGTGTTCTTTTGATCTCTGTGAACATTATCTCCAGCTCTTTGAATTTCAATTTCACTGTCATGTAAGCTCTTTTCATCACAGCCGATGGTTGCCTATCTAATAATATTCAATTTTTAGGTCACAGTGGAATGCTAATTAGATTGCCATTTTAATTAATATGTCCCTGCAGGTTTCCATATCAAATCAGCTTTAACACTGTACTATGCACTTTGAGCCAGGAAATTACAATGAAAACCCCAAATAAAACTACTTCAAATAAGAAGGATCGCGAGGTGTACAGGAGCAGCTCTCATTTGAATTGTGTTTACATAAATTGCTCATTGTTGCCCCAATGAATAGCATAACGCTAACTGCACAGTGAAGCCAATTCATTAGGTCATAATGGTGATGTCTATTTCAGTTAATACACCCATGCATGGGCCCACTTTTCAGATAAAAGCGTCAACGTAGCCGAAGATGTCCAGGGGCAGCGCCGTGTTTAGACGCTCTTCAAATAGCAGTAGATGATCGTAGGTGTGATTAGATTACAATGTGAGTGCTGCTGCTGACATTTTGGGATTTAACTGCGCTTCACTTTTAATCGCAGCTCTCAAGCAGAGAGCATCATGTCAACATAGCGTGCATGGGTTTGCATGCAAGTGTGTGACGAAGCGCATATCTTCTAGTGTGTGAAAAGCGTGTGCAGGTCTGCGTGGACCACCATGGATCCTCAATGCTTGTTTTGTCCATGAGCACGCACGGTCTCATCCGTCATGCATCAAGGCAGAGAGGATTTGTGCGATGCCATTTTTCTCGTATAATCGACGGTCACACAGGGGGTCGCCTGTTCAAACTGCGCAACGTCAATGCTGAGCAGAATATTAGAACAATACAAGATTTATCCTGAGGTCTTGAGCAGGGTTACATTTAATACTTTCTGTAATTTTCATCACAATGTACAATTTGTCTACCTCATTGTTCGCGATTTTAATGAGAAAAAGTATTAGTAAAGACGTTATGGTTTCATCACTGTGATGCTAATTGTCATGCTATCTCAATTAATGAACATTCCTTTTTGGATCACATCCATGGAGTATGTATGGATTTTCTGGCAAGAGGAGCGCCTCCTTAAATACAGTAGAACTAAGCTTTTGCTTGCCAAAGAAAATGTATATTCATGGCGGAGGGTTGTGGGGGGTTGGGGTGGAGCGGTGGCTATTTGGATGTTTATTATACTTTAAAATGAAGTGATCCACATTTCGCTGCCTGCAAGGTAATTAATGGGGGAAATCTTGAATTAAAGATGTAAATCCTGACACTTTGGCAGGGGGGCCAGTAAGGGACAGTGGTCTCCAAGGTCTAGATTATTCTTAGCGTATACCAATTAACACCATGTATCTTCTTTTATGTTCACTTCAATTAAGACCCTTTACAATTTTTAAGTTCTTTTCTTCTCCATAGTTAGAGAATGTCAGAGACGCTGATCAAAGGCGCTCGCTGGCATCCTCGCACCATAGGTAACACTGTTTTGCATAAAGAAATCTGCATATCGCTAAGAAGGTTTTCATTGCATGAATTACGGAGTTCGAGATTGCAGAAACAGATCACGGCAGGGCGTGTGAGCACATACCTACGCACATGTGTACGCCAGACGAAGCTACGAGAATGAGGCAAAATGTACTGTATGTTTCCATGATATTTGCTGGATAAGGTTTTAGTGCTATTTTCAGGGCAATGCGGGCCGCCATCGGTTAAATGTATTACTGTGTTATCATTGTTTCAGCTGGCGGGACCATAAAAGATAAACTGGGTTAAGGCAAAGCTTCAATTACAAATCCTTGACCAGAATGAGTGTTAATAATGTTTAAAAAAAAAGAAAGAAAAGAATGTGCACCACACTATTAGCACCTAATAATTCTACCTTTTGGAGTAATAACACTCTGATTTATGTGGGTTCAACTTGGTTCAACTTTGAACCGCAGCCTTTCTTGTTTTCAAGATTTTTAGTAGCCTCACTAACCAGGCCCAGCCAAATCACCCTATTTTCACCTCTAGTGCTTCTCTCGTTTATATCCTTGGTGTTTTGCCTCCTCTTTTCTCTATATTGCCAGTGTTTGGCCCCAGGCCTCACTGTGATCATTGGGAAACAGAGCCAAACTAGAATTCACTGAACGGAGCCAGCATGTTGGGTCCTTGAACGTTTGACTTAAACTAGCAATTATTTGCATTTGCCTTTTTTTGCCGGCTGATCAGTATGCATGTATGTTAGTGTGCACAAGCATGCACACACAGTATATGCAGAGCAAGCATTTGTCTGATGTGGCGTCATCGGTGTTGAAATTGTTTACGCCACCCATGCAGAAAAACAACCTGTTCACTCGATGATAATCACTGTTACTCAATCCCATTACTTTGTCAGCCAGCAATAAATCGATGAGCAAATGAACTGACTGACTGAGGAATAGTCGCGTGTCTATATTATTCCACTGATGTTCCAGTGAGCGCTCGTTCTAGCGATACTGAATGCTATTTAAGCAAAGTGCTGACATCATAATAAAGGGCCACCGTGAACTGGCCGGCTTTGCGGTTTGGGAGCTTCAGGCTATGGAAACGTACAGCCTCTGAAGACGAAAAAGAAAGGCAATCCTCAAAGTCAGTACCGCAACCAAGTACTTAATGTGGTCGCATTTAATGCACATAATAAAACAACGAATTGTACATACATACACTGATAGGCAGACGGTATATAAATATTGAAAGGATTGTATAAAAATATCACAAGCAATCAAAATGGGAAGTACACACATTTAAGAAATATATCAAAATCAAGTAATGTTGGCTGTATTGCGAAAAAAAATCTTTGGGATGCCCATCACAGCTGACACTGCAAAAGTCTTTCAATATATTTCACCCTCACCCCTGTAAGTGTGCGTCTGTGCTTTTCTGATGACAATACATTTCCGTTATTGCCCTTATCTTTATATGGAAAAAATGAACCGCTGGCAAGTACTCACGAAAAAAAAACTTGACCTTAGGTGCTCTGCTAGCGTGTACCTGTATTTTTCACAACGACAAATGCTTTATTAACAAAATTCTTTTGCTCAGCTTTGCATCTGTGGGGCCAATAACGCAACATGAAAGAGCAGCGCTGGTGCTCATGTGAGGCAGATACAGGACAGGCAGCCATCCAGTGTTGGGAAAAGGCTATTACATCCATCCTGGGAGTGATATTCCTGTTCGTTGAGCCCTGTGCGCAGGGTTTCAACCGTTTTTGGTCTCTAAGCACCGACAAATCTACACTCAAAAATAAATGTGTGTATGCAGAAAACACAAGATGTCAATAAATCAGTAAAGCATTGATAAAGGCTTATTATCTCATATGAGAATCGCCAAAAAAAGCCGACTTATTATGCCTCTATTACAGTGTCTGTGACTACTTTATCCTGCATGTTACCATTGCAGACAAGGAAAGTCTCCCTAATGCATGCAACACAAATAAACAAATATTCCAAACAAATATGCGCTGTTGTGGACATATTGGGAGCATCAGTATGTATTCACCAGGTACTCAAACAAAGACACCAAGGGAGGCCCAACCTGTTGTCAGCTCTACCCCCTTTCTTCCCCGCTGTGAAAAGCACGCTTTCTATAGTCCCACGTTGTGATCACAAAGTGTGTCTTGCAAAACACATGAGCCCAGGCGCAAATCGGGCGCAAAGACAATAGTCAGCAAGGGTAGCGGCATGCATGTATTTGTGCCTATTGCTACCACTTTGTCAGATATTACTCTTGCTGTGGCACGTTTTACAGTTAACCCCATCACACATTGCCCAGCTATCTCTCTGGGCGCTACATGAGAGTGGGCCTTTGCTGCCACATCACATAATTATTTTTCATCAATTCTGTCCGATCACGAGTCAAATGCTCATTCTTTTTGCTATGAACCAGGTGCTCCTGTCAAGCTTGATCCAAGACGGGTCCATCCTTTTCACCACACATAGGATACGCAATGAATTATTGCACACAAAGTCAGCGAGGTAGCAGTGTTTTCATGCTTATGTGCTACTACCTTTGGTCCTGTGTTCACTTCTCTTTTGAACTGCATCTATAATTCCGTAGCTTTAAGATTTTGCCTGTGGTCTGCATGAGTTGTTTCAATCACACTGCAAATAATATTTGTTTATTTTGAAGGGCAGACAGGAATCCCATACGAAACTCCCACATTAAGGAGACAAGAACAAAAATGCTACTTTCTTATGAATTTGTGTTCACACAAATTAATCTTTGCAATTATTTTGACTAGTTTCATGAGGAGGCTAGACCAGAACTTTATAGGTAGTGGTGGACTTGTGAATATGATTGAATATTACATATCCTAAAAATTTTCATTTTAGTTTTTTCTTTTATCGTATTCTGACCGTGGACCGCTGTCTGGTCTCTGTATCCCGAAAAGTCCTCATTTGTCTCCACGGAGCTAGGTCACATCACCATCTTAATATGCAGCCCAGTTTTGGAGGTATCAGATCAATGACCTGTTTCAAATGAAACAAAGATGCCAAAGCAGACAGAGAGCATCCTTCGCAGACATTTAGAAAGTGCTTCCAATAGCTCTTAAGATCATTATTTTTTTCATTAAGCCATGAAATAGGGCTCAATTGTCTTGTGACGCTTATTTAAGAAAGACTTGAAATGTGGACCTTTCCTGGGGTCGGGTTTCTTTGAAAGTAATGGTCTAATTACAGTAGCTTAATGCGTCGTCATAGTAACCCATCTTTGGTGGAAAAATCTGACATGATAACCTCAACTACAGCAGCTGGAACTGTGATTCCTGCATAGATCTGATTACTGGGGGAAAACTTGAGTTTAAAGGTTCAGATTTTCCAAGAGAAAGTACTGTGGTTCATTACTGATAGATTCATCTTCCCCAGTCACCTCAACCAGGAAACGTGAGGGTAAGCATGGAGATTGATTGATTAGCCCAAGTGAGGTAAATACCTGCCTTGTTTGTGTATTTAAAGCAGAATTTTACAGAGATAAAGTGTTAAGTTCATACACGAGGCTTGCCCATTGCAGCTCGATTACTTTGCGCCCAAGTCCACGCAAAGTCCATGGAATATCCATGATCCATTCATCCCCCTTGATTTTACGCCCAAACCGTTCCCCGCATACTGTGTGAGGATGCCATCAACTGAGCCACCGCCAACTCTCTTACAACCTTCTCCTGCTTTTCTCCTGCATCATGCAGTCCATTCTTGGATGAACAGCCTCCCTCTACATAGAGACACGCACACAAGTAAGATGCCATACTCGTGATGTAAAAATGAATGATGAAATTCAAGGACGCCAAATGAAAGAGAAACCAGTGTGTTCCTGTGTGTGAGTCAACGTGTGTTTGTGTGTGCAAGTGTGGGATGTGGTATATGCCTTTGTGTGTGTGTGTGTGTGTGTGTGTGTGTGTGTGTGTGTGTGTGTGTGTGTGTGTGTGTGTGTGTGTGTGTTTGCGTGTGCGTGTGTGTG
>OMPJ01007194.1:4592-84248 GCA_900312935.1 Carapus acus | reverse complement strand
GGGTATGTGCAAGGTATGTTTTTGAGGTTGTTTCTTGACATTGTTCAAGAATATTTCATTGTGTTGTTAACAGCATAATGACAAAAAAGTGTTTTGATTTGATTTGATTTGATTTGATTTGATTTGGTTTGGCTTGATTTGATTTGATATCTCCATTGATAGTTTCTCTGCACTAGCTGCCCGTAAAATCGAGAGTAGAATTCAAAATTCTTCTCCTTGCCTACAAGGTGCTTAATGATCAGGCACCATCATACCTCAATAAGCTGATGGTGCCCTGTGCTCAAAAAGAAGACAGGGCACAAAATTCCAGGGTTACTTGTGATTCCTATAATCTGTAAGAGTAGAATGGGGGGCAGAGCCTTCAACTATTTGGCTCCTCTCCTGTGAAGCCATTCTCCAGTTTCAGTCCGAGGAGCGGACATCCACACGAGTTTTAGAAGTAGGCTTAAACTTTCCTTTTCAATATGGTTAAGTATCAAAGGGTGGGCAAACTTTTTGACTTGTGGGCCACAATTAGTTTTAAAATTTGACAGAGGGCTCAGGCCAGGAGCATCTGGATGGAGAGTTTGGGCTGTATAGATAAGTGTTGCCAATAGTGTGCAAACCTCATAGTACAGTAAGCACACGGAAATAACATGTACAACCAGAGAACAACAGTGTACACTGACGATTGCGACTTTCAAATGGGCAAAATAGCTCTCATCCAGTTAGTATGTTTGTCTCAATGAATATGCAAGGTGGTGCGTCTACACACTATTTGGCACAATACTGGGAAGAGAAAATGTAAATCGATTTTAAAAGCATACACAATGTGATGCATCAAACCTGGTGATTGCATCAGCTTCGGTACGTTTCAACTGAAGGTGCAAAGTTATAGAAATCAACCCTTATTGAAAAAAGATGAATGGAATCACTTTCAACATTCAAAACACATGACGAAATACAGTCCTCTATATCGAATTATATATTTAATGACAAAGATGAAGAAGCCCTGCAATGATACAAAATACATACATAATCTGATGCTGATATCCCACGTGAATATACATAACGTAGATTATCAAAGGAACTCAATCCAGCCCGGAAAGCTATATACTGGAATGGGTTAACGAACTCAGTCCTGCATCCAATGTCCCGTCTCAGGTTTGTAGCAGCTGGACGGCCTCCTCGTGCGGCGCGGCCGTGGGTTCGACGAAGCTGGCCACTGTGGGGCTGGGGGCAACACAGCCGAAGAGGTGTCTGCAGGAACAGGGCCACCATGTGTGTCAGGGCCAAGGGTTGCCCCACCGCCGGGCGCTGGTGGGGGGGCATCCGAAGCTGAGCAGTGAGATCCATCTGCAGCGATCCCCTGGGGCATCACTAGGCTCAGGTGGACGGGTAGGCGCTCCCATCCCAGTGACATAGGTAGTGGCAACAGCGCAACTTGCCACTGTTAGGTGCAGGTGTTGGCTGGTGTTAAGGTGCAGAAGAATCGCTGATTGCGCAGAGTCATATGTCTAGACCCATCGACCTTGATGTGATACTGATCGTGACCCAGTGACAGCACTACTACCCCTGACCTGTGTCATTTGTGTAGGATTGGGCCCTGCTGATTCTGGAGGAACACTGTCTCACCAAGTACAAATGGGCAGAGCGGTCTTGAGTTAGTCCTTAGAGACTCAGTGGTACAGGACATCCGGGCAAGAGGGCATCCTCCTTCGCCGCACATGCCTGGCGCCAGAGTGGTCGGATATGTGGGTTTTAGAATTTCTCTAGTCTGTTGACAAAGAAAGCAAATCACGAAGATAATCTGCGCCACAATGCTGACTCCACACCATATGGAATGATTTGTGATCCCGATGAGAGGCCACTTGCTGAGCCCGAGGGGTATGGGGATCTCATGGTTGCATCCACGGCGTGATTGCTCCTGCAAGGCAGGTGCGCGTCTGACCGCCATGGGAGGGTATGCTGCTTGAGTCTGAACAGGTGAGATTTTGTTATCTAGCTTGCAGTCATCAAAGATCTTCACCACAGGCCTGTGGTCGGTAAGTACGACAAGGTTGTCACATCCTTGCTTGAAGTATTTTGTCTGCTCAAGGCCCCAGGAAACTGTCAGGGCCTCTCATTCAATGGCTGCATAGTGTTCCTCTGCCAAGGAAAAGACACGCGAGCCAGCGAGGATGATCCTCCAACCCCCTTGGCAACTTTCCAGTACACCGGAGGCGCAGCTGCATTGTTGTTGGAGTAGGAAGTAGCCGATGCCACGTCTGGACCACTCAGGGCGGAGGCAGGTGCATTTCTGAATGTCGTAGATCTCCTTGCCCTCACGGATGGCTCTGAGAATGGCTAGTTTTGACATTTGGAGGGTTTCCTCCAGTTTGGGTGACCATGAGAACTTGCAGTGTGGGCTGAGGAATGGATTAAATGGCGCCGTTGTGTCGCGCAACTGGGCGTAGTTGGCCATGTGGTTGACTAGGCCAAACACGCTTCTAATGTCCGTAGTGGAACTTGGGGTGGGGAAGTCTCAGATGGCGTCTAACTACTTTGCGAGTCATTAGATGGTCTTGTAAGACTGGCAAAATCGATGTTCCTTCACGCAAACTGGAATTTGTCCAGGTTTAACACGATGCCTGACCTGCCAACAACTGTGAGAAAGTCAATGGTTCGCCACCAGTGTTGCTCCAGTTCAGTGTCATAGTAGATCGTGTCATCGACACAACATTCTTTGCGCTCTTAGTCTAAGAGACGGTGGTTGTAGCCATCTCCTGACAACAGGAAACCTTGCGGTGCCCTGATGTAGCACCACAGGCCAAAGGACGGGATGAAGGTGGTCAGAGCCATGCTATGGTAGCTGTTCCTGGCATCCGTGACCGTATTCCAGGTGTTTTTCAGGATGCTGTAACTGGGTTTCAGTTGCAAAGGTTTTGCGTTGGCAGAACTTACTCAGAGGCAAGAGGTACATGGTCCTGCGGGGGAGCCATCATGCCTCCGAGTGACTACCATGCGCTGGCCGTTAGGCACGCGTTCAGTGACACCGAGAGCTTTGTCCCGGGTAAGGTCATCGTGGATTTTTCGGTAGATGTACAGTGACTGAAATGTGGCACGCCTGCGGTGTGGCTACTACGTGTATTAAGATGGGCGGCCCTTGCATGCACGGCAACGCCTGATGGGGGCAGTTGTTGTAGGAGAGGCGTATCTATCAAGCAGCCAATCTTTCATCCTGCCATTATTTTCTGGTGTGCAAGGGAACGGTAGTTCTGCTGGCTGTGGCAGGGGAGTCGTAGGCTCAGAGCATGAGCACTATTACTCATGGGGGCCATATGGGTCCACTACGGGTGGACCGTGTAGCAATGACAGGTGGGGGGCTTGCTTGGTGTGTTAGTGACTGTTAGTTGATGGGAAGTCCCTTGGCTAGAGGCCGAGGTTGACCAATGAGTTATAGTGAAGGTACACGGCATGGACTGAGCTGCTCTCGTACACCATCAAGCAGCAGGACATCACTTTCCCGCTGCTAGGGGCTGTTGAGAGCCTAGCGAAGAATGCACCTGTGATAGCGATAGAGGAGCGATTGGCAGCCGACAGGCTGAGACCGACTGGATGCAGGTAATCATGCAAGAATCCACTGGCGAGGAAATCCTCCAGAGCCCAAAGATCCGACTGTGCACCAGTGTCTGCGATGGTGGATATTGTCACCTCACCGACTGACCCTTGGTTGCTGGTGCTGCCTCTTTGTTCCACCAGTTTCTCAATCAGGCTGGTAATTGACACCCAGGGGTGGTCTCTCAGCTTGGCACGTCTCCATTCACCTTTAGAGAAGATGCGCGAGTCTGATGGGTGTGGGTTTGATGACATTGCCATGTGTCACCGGAGCATGTCTCTGGCGCCGGCTCCAGCAACGTTTGTCACAGCGGGCTTCTGATTGGACTGATGAGACCTGGGAGAGTGGCTCTGATTCCATGGCAGCCATGGCAAAATCCCACTAATCAAAACATCACGGATGATGTGGTTTTTGTAGTCCACATTGTTGCTACACTCACATCCTGCCTGTAGGCACATGTCTCTGCTTTTCCCCGCATTCTGGCCATGAAAATGTGGAAAGAGTCATTGAGTTACTGGTCTAGCTTAAGCAGCTCAGTGTGCAGGACACACATGGCCACTGGGATGACTGCTAGTGAGTGCATGACAGTCATCAGATCCGTCAAGAGTCCAGAGACAGCTTTGGGATTGGTTTTCAACAGGTTATCTAAGAGTTCAGGCCCTGCACACTGAGATAGCTGGAAGGGGGCCTGGGCATCTCCTATGTCTGAGCCAGTGCAAAATACATCCCAACGACGGGCAAATACATTCCATTCCTCCATTGAACTCCAATGTAAAATTTAAGTCGATTGAGTTTTGGGCCGAGAGGAGTTGGGACCTGAGGAGGCGCAGCCAGGTTTTGATGGACAATGGTGAGGGTTTCGGACACGTCTTCAGTTTTTCAGCCAGGGACAGAGCATCCATGACAACCATAGCCTCTTCATGAAGAAATACACTTCTCTATGTCGAATTATATATCTAATGACAAAGATGAAGAAGTCCTGCAGTGATAAAAATGGCAACATAAGCTGATGCTGATAACCAACGTGAATTTTTATGGTGTAGATTATCACAGGAACTCTACCCAGCCTGATGGTAATGATAAGGTGAGTATACTTACAGGAATTAAGTTGAACAGCCTATCCCAGCCATTCCACCACAAACATGCCATAAAACAATATAACGTCATATAACAAAATGATGTCATGACTGGCACATAACTCAGCAGGTCCCAATAGGACCTTGACCCCTGGCTGCCCCTAGTGGCTGGCGGTAAACCCTGCAACATTGTATTACCCAACAAAATACTCAATCTCAATCATTTCTAATAGGGATGTCCGATATTGGCTTTTTTGCCGATATCCAATATGCCGATATTGTCCAACTCTCAACTTACCGATACCGATAAAAGCCGATACCGATATGTGCGCCGGTAAACGCTTCAGGAGCGCATAGGCACTATTTCAGTGTAACGCAAGCATTATTGTATTTTTATCTGATTATATTTTATCGGATTCAAAGAAAAAAAATCCGATAACAATATTACATTTTTATGCTAATATCGGGTAGATAATATCGGTGGGCCGATATTATCAGACATCTCTTATTTCTAATGAGTTTAACCCAACAAAATCATGGACGGATTGTCCTGACCGCGCTCTACAAACTGGCCACGGATGTGTTCACCTTCACGCTTAAACAGTACACGTATCAGCGCCAGGTACAAAGAGATGCGCTGGGTTATATATCTTACCTGCAGCACAAGCTAGAAGTGGGTCACTAAACTGAGAGCGTTGTGCGGCGTGTCAGTGAAGCTACTGTAGCACTGCTGTGTGTAAATGCACGCAATGCTCTTGACTGAAAGATGCACATCTAAAGTTTCAATGACAACAGACACCTATTCATACAAGTTCTCTCCGCATGTTTTCCCCTACAGCGACTCCGACCACTGATTTTTTCAAACGCATTCTTTCAAACACTCACCTTCGGAGGATAGCTTGCAAGCCTTTGTTAATTTGAATGCCAGTAAGAAACTCGCCTTGTTACTTAACTCTTGAATCGCAGTTTTCGGTGAAAAAAACTCTGCTGAATCTGTAAATTAGTCGCCAACCTCTGCGCAGTAGCCGCCCGCTCTTGCTTTGACAGCTTGCTAATAAAGCGTGCATGCCTCGTGGTAAAGTGGTGGCTAATATTATGCTTTTTGAAAAATGCAACAGCCTCTTGGCATATTAGATATACAGCCGTTGATCAGACTTCGGTGAGAGAACATTCTGTTGTCCACTCTTTATTTAACACTCACAGTCCAGTTTCCTTTTCTCTGGTCCGCTCATTTTTACAGAAGGGTTCAAAGAGAAACAGGAAAATGAGTATGAAATAAAGAGTAACACACTACACTCCTACAAAGGTTCAAACACAGTCAGCGTGTCATCTATTGGGGACGCCAAAGAAAGAATGAATGTGTGTTTTTATTTTTTTAATTGGAAAAGTTGGGCGGGCCAAATTAAAAAGCGTAACAGGCCATATATGGCCCATGGGCTGTAGTATGCCCATGTCTGGTTTAGATGTCGCTAGAAGTAGACTGCTGTGGGATTTCTCAGGATGCACTAAGCTTCTCTCTCCTCTTCCTGTTTCTCCTCCTCCCCTCTCTCCCACCTGTATGCATGTGTTATTAATGCATGTAGCTAATTCAGTTTTGTCTCTGGAGGCTTTTTGTCTGGTGCTAAATTAACCTGATGACCCCAGCTGGGACATGACCAGTGACGATGGACCTGGTGCTGCCCTTAAAATTGAACTGAATTGAATTGAATAAGACCTCAATCTCAAGTCAGCAACTCCTGATTTAGTGTATGTGTGTGAGAGTTCATTATCAAATTGAAAATGTCAAACAAAGATATGTCTGCATTGCATAATCGCTCTAAAAACTCTGTTCTAAATACAGGACAGCTAAAGTGAAACTGTGAGCTCAGACCTCCGCGCAGCAGACGCGGTACGTAGGGGCACTGTTGATAATATTATTGCCTCACTGCAGGTCAATACTACCTTTTTCCCGCCAGGGCCTTGAGTGACTTTCAATCAGGCACTTCGTTGGCCACATATGCATGTGGCGGGAGAAACTTTAGAAAGGACCTGACGTTCAATTGCCATGGCAACAATGTGTACGTGCTCTCCGAGCCAGACCATCGACAACAACTGTATGAAAGGTTAAGTACTAAGAACGAAACTGTTGATAAGTGGTGGAGTCGGGCTTCGTTGTGTATCTTCATTGTGTAAGTACCGTGGTCGCTGCATTTATCTCTCGTGTTTTACACGTAGTCTGTTAAATATTTCCGTAGCATGCTAAAGCTACGATTAATAGCAATGTGGGAAACTTGAGGGGAAAGTAGAGGCGTCATCATCAGAGGCTTAATAATCTTCCAAACAGCAGTGAGTCGTCGCGAAGTCTATAATTTGCCTTCTTGGCGCATAATGAATAGGGCTGGTAAGTTGACCGTGTATTTCCAGATCAGTTGTGTCCCAACCCGGCAGAGAGAAAGCTTTCACAATTCGCGCGGAAATTCAGTATCAATCATGCGCAACCTTCCATTCTGGAGACACGGGTGCCACTCACCAAGTTTCCAGACAACGCTGTGGTTCACCAAATACCGTACTCGATGATTTCTTCGGTACTAAAGTGCTGCTGCGTAATTATCGGTCTTTTTGTTAGGGCTCCAAACTTCAAGTTGGTTGCGGACGAAATCTTGGGTTTTTGCAACCGAGACTATGAAAATCGATACATGGAATCATCAGCACTGTGTCTACCAATTGTTTCTGCCCTCATTGTGTAAGTATAAAAAACATTGTCACGGACGTTAGAAGTGTGAGGAATTTTGTGAAACATTTAAAGACACTTTTCTCTCAAAGATCAGATATGGAAGTTCAACACGTACATCGGCAATAGACGCACAGCATGACAATAAAGACATTTCTGGACGTGAGCACGGTCCCTGTTTACA
This sequence comes from Carapus acus, assembly GCA_900312935.1. Lineage (NCBI taxonomy): Eukaryota > Metazoa > Chordata > Actinopteri > Ophidiiformes > Carapidae > Carapus > Carapus acus. The sequence continues at coordinate 76,701 of OMPJ01007194.1, read as the reverse complement.
ATGAGTGCCCTTCGGTGTTCTGTCAGGAGATGGCAGTGACGTACTGATTGACTTCAGTCGCCCGTGTCGTTAGCAGCAGCAGGAACGTAATCACGCCCAACTACTGCACAACATGGCAGGGTCCCGTGGGCAGAACTACAATAGCACCTGCAGTTATTAAAACTGTCATCGATATCGGTGTCTTCATCACTTATAGTAATTTCAGCGCTAAACAGACCTGTGAGACCACGCAGAGTTGCTTCGTCGTCCTCATAGTCCGACACCTGGGTTCTGGGTGTGTTATTCTCCAAACCGCCGCAGTAATTGTGGATTATCCAAGTGCAGAGGTGGCAGGCCTCAGTATATCCGTGTGTGTATGTGTCTATACAAATGGGTGTAAGCATACATCTATGGATATATTTTTTATAGACAAAATCTGTCAATACTTTATTCAGAATGATTTTCACACATCGCTTAGAATGTAAGATCATAGCTGGAGATTAATATTGAAAATGAAGAGAGCAATTATGGTCTCCCATAAATGCTATGATCTCCCAAATGAGTACTGATGATGATGACGACAAAGGGGATTGTTACTAGTTGAATCAAATGATCAAAACGCATATGCAGCACTGTTTTGATTTGTTACTGTTTTAGTTTGATGATTATGATTTTCCAAGTTTGTTTTTGCTTTGCATCAGTCAGTAAAATGTACTCATCAATGCAAATTCTGTATAGACCATGATTACACTAGTTGATTACATTCAAGTAGCACAGACAATTTAGCTTGTCATGAGTTTAAGCTTGTCATTAGTTATAAGTTCTTTTCACATACAGTAAAACAATATTCCTCAGTGCAGAATGCTGTGTTGAGACATGCCTTTATCTTTTTGAAGGTTTTTACAGGTCACAGAAATGTGAAGCTGCAAATTGAAGAACCTGGTGTAAATAACCTAGATTATCAGGTCAGCACAATGACGTCGACAGAAATGCTGAAGCCAGCTGTAAAAATGAAAGTGGATGAGTTGTTCCTCACCTGGCTTAGTGATCCTGCCACGCTGTCAGCCCTCTATGATCGTCTCGACAGTATCAAAAATGGACGCAAAATTGATCTCATTTATGGAACCACCAAGGACAAAAGTGCATCGACCCGCCCAGAGAACAATAAAGTGGCTCCTCGAAAAAAACGGAAAGAGAGGATGTCTCGTTGCCCCCAAAATGAAAACAAAACGGATTTCGTTAATGGGGGCACCAATGACCAAACATTTTTGGCCTCTCATGAAAACGACGACGTGGCATCTCAAAAGAACCAGTCACAGAAGAGGTCTCATTCCTGCGGTCGTGCTCTTTCCTCAGCCACTCAGTTTCGGTCATCTGGAGGTAGCAGTGTCAAGCCTGTTGGGTGCATTTCACAGGCATCTCTCAGGAAAAAGGTAAAATATCAGGTGGAGGATGAATGTCTGAATGGTGTTCTAATTAGAGATGTCCGATAATTTCGGCCCACCGATATTATCATCCCGATATTAGCATAAAAATCTAATATCGGTATCAGATTTTTTTGCTTTAAAACCGAAAAAAATAAAATAATGCTTGCGTTATACCGAAATAGTGCCTATGCGCTCCTGAAGCGTTTACCGGCGCACATATCGGTATTGGCTGTTATCGGTATCGGTAAATTGAGAGTTGGACAATATCGGCATATTGGATATCGGCAAAAAAGCCAATATTGGACATCCCTAGTTCTAATATTTGAATGTTGAGTTCTAGGCTTTTTTAAGAGTGCGAGTGATATCATTTCACACATGCAATATGTATCAGATAAAATTGTTACTGTTGTGACATTAATATCAAGGAAAACACTTCACCTCTGTTACACTCCTTGATCAAACTTAATATCAGCCTCTAGTCTGTAATCTTATTTGTAGCCACATTAGAAATTTTATCAACTAAGCGATTGTGCCAAATTCGTACACCCAGCGTAGACATGCAGGGCTTGACTGGGCTGTAAGAATAGTGTCATGAGACACTGTTCAGTTGTCTTCGAAGTCCATTGCTCGCATTTCTCATCGTCTGAATGCCCAGGCTGTAAAGGGTTGCATATGGAAATTGGCCGTTGTGGATATATTCTGTCATTGTCTTGATTGCTTCCACAGTGTCCTCAATTGCCACAAAGTTTATCCTGGCTTGTCTGCCTCATCCTTCATGGCCTGTGATTACTTTATATACTCCCATGTCCCCCCGCAACACTGTGCCGCTCTGATGATTTCTCCATCTGTGTTGTGCTGAGCCTTTTAATGTGATGGCACAAGGTACTTCAAATGGTATAGAATATTCTGTAGTAACAAAGTAGGCTTCCTAATGTTTTTTTGGTAATTGTAGTTTTTTACAAGTTTGCTCAATGCAAAGATGCACTTATTTTAGCGGTCAACTTACTTGTATTCTCTAGCTAGCTGGTATTGCCACAGGAGGCTGCTGAGTAGCCAATAGCAGGAGACTGACCGTTCGAGACTTTGACAGTGGTGCCTCCTTGTCTGTAGATGAACAGACAAACAGACAGTGACTATTACACAAATACTTTCCAAATGTTCAGACCGTAGCAAAGAACATGTGCGATATGAGAGCTTGAGGTTTTTGTCTTCAGCCACTCAATAACACTACAGCTAAAGAGGGGGGGTGGGGGCACACCGAACGACGGTCCAAGGTGTTCGAAAATGTATGTTTCCATGCCCTTTGGTTAGAGCTGGGAGTGCTGACTGGAAATCTACAACACAAATAACCTTTAACCTTTATTGTGTTGTTGTCTGTATGGAGTAGTTGATATGCTCGCCATCATCAATGGTCTGGGCATTTCATGTTGTGCAATAGTTGAACAGACTATTCGGCAATCTATTTGAACCCGTAGGTTCTCTCACCGAAATGCTTACGTGTCAGAATCAGATCATAGTTGAAATAGTGAAACAAGGGTGTGTCAAAGGTTTCCATTCTGTGAACACCTGACATACTGTATCTCAATTGATTTTCCAGCACAAACCTGGAAGAGTTGTATCCCGAGAAGTGGTCTTTGATGATGTGTTTGCATTTTTTTTTAAAAAAGCCTTTGTTTTTACATTTTAGGAATTCCCAAGTCGGTAGTTTTCTCATTTTCTGTCTGATGACCGAAAACACATTTGTCAGATGGATGAGAAATGTCAGATTCTTACATGCGACATTGCCACCCACTTTAACTTTTTATCATAGTGTGCGGTTAGGTGCAGTGAGTAATGTATTCTCTTAAACCAGGGTAGTGTTGAATATCTGTGCATGACAAGATGTGCAACTTAATTCCCTCAAAGCCACTACAGGACTGCTTGTGTAATCGGCTGTCAATGCACAGTGATGGTTTGTGTGAAAATTGTGGAGTGACTTCTAGATTTTTAAATAAGCATACTCATGCATGCACTGAGAAATAGTCCTTGTTACTTTTAAAGACTCTATTTGTATGGGTAATTCAGTTTGAGTATGTTATTAGATGATATGTCTCTTCGTGTTGCAGTGGTTACTGGTTAGCAATTGAATAGTTCTTTTGCAAAAGCAGATATCTTATATTTTGAATTTAAAGTTTTCAGTAAATGAGTTTTTTTATTGTGATCTACTGGTAATACCTTTCAGGAATCAGGAATCTTTGTTGTCATTACAACAATTCACATTGTGTATTGAAGTTAAGGTGCTGAGCTTCAGTGCAAGTACAGTGGGTATAAAGGGGAAAGCAGCAGGATGCGGCTATGGCCTCAGTTCATCGGACAGGGATCTGGTGTCGGTGAGGAAGATGTTGGGGAGCAGTGGTTTAGAGGGCTGCCTCTGTAGCCTCGCTAGTGCTAGTAAAGCCACGTGAGTCCATGGCCACGCAGCAGCCTCGCTCTTGCTTCCTCCCCATTCGCCATCTGCGTGTGTGTCTGTGGGGACGACGATCCAGGGGGGGCCGTGACGATCCAAAACACCGAAACGAAGAGCACCAGCCGTTGCGTCTTTGCGTGCTGCCGTGTGGTTTTCGTGGGTGAAAATAAAAGTGTTCTTTAACAAAATACTAACAAAACAAAACACCCTAACGAAGAGCACCTGGCCGCCGCATCTGTGCGCGCCACCATTTTGGTTACTTACTTTGAACTTACTTTGATAGCTATGCTGATTTGTTTCAACAAAGGAAGGATGATAGAACAAACAAGCAGTATTTCCAAAAATTTAACTTAATTGTAAAAATGGGTTTTTGCATTCAAATCAATATTTTGTGAACAAAAGCAGATATCTCAAGCATTAGTTTTTTCGAGCAAAAACAGATATATCTGAATTCACTAGTTTCACATTAATTCAGAGCCATGTAACAGATGTTTACATATTCTATAGAATTTTAACCTCTCTTGGAATTGATTTGAATGTTTCAAAATAGCTAATCTTTGTAATAACACTTTGGATAATAACAATGTAACGGCACCAAGTACATTAATTTAGTATTTGTTAAAATGGGGCTAATAAGCTTTGGTCAATATTTTTATGACCAGCACAAATGTTAGAGGCGCTTTATAAATTGCATGGGAGAGATGAGCACTGAGGAGAAACAAACCATGAGAAAAACCGATACTTTGAATAGTAATGTGAAACTAGCAGTAGTATGCAAAAGTACCACACACCTCAGATTGATGTATCTCGAATGAAAAATTAAAAGTAATTACTTACAAAACTGACTCATAAACGAAGGTTTGCAGACTGGGATCCTCTCTTGAGCCCTGGTCAGAACGTAGTCTTTGATCGTCAAGTCTCTAGCTATTTGCTGGGCCGGATTTTGCTCTTTAGATCTTCTACTTGCAACTGCCTTGACATCCATGAATGACAACAGCGTTGCGTCTTGTATATCCTACCATGTAGTTGCGTATACAGTTTATGAGGGCAACATCATCTGTGGACAGCGTAGTCCCCTAGCCACAGGGGTTCCCAAACCTTTCAATACCAAGGCCCCCTAAACAGCATTAGTCTCTGCCCAGCGATCCCCTTGGCAAACCCACTGACAAAATATGGAGAGAAACATTTACTTTTAGAATGTTCTAAGTTGTATTTTATGATAATGATTTAAAAATAAGTAGAATATATTTTATTTGTATTATATTTATTTTAGAAATATATTATTTTAAGTTTTGAAAAACAGTTGTGGCGTTGATCGGCTTTTGCCACAAAACAATAATTTTGACATCGTTTTTAACTGAATATATCGGATGTTGGATTTGGGATTTGGAAATAGCGCTATTCATGGCGCTATTCAAAGAACAGGTATTCAGCAGCATCAGCTCGTAGTGTTGCCTCTCTGACTTCATCTCCAGTCTCCGTTGATCGGCTTTTGCCACAAAACAATAATTTTGACATCGTTTTTAACTGAATATATCGGATGTTGGATTTGGGATTTGGAAATAGCGCTTTTCAAAGAACAGGTATTCAGCAGCATCAGCTCAGTTTTTTCAAAAATGGCATTTATCAGTTTTTGCATATGAACTCTTCAATTTATGGTGTATTGACTGCATACTAAAGCATACTGTAAGTAAAAATTCAATCAATTGTAATTGAATGTTTATCTGAGCCAGCTACTAGATCACTGGTTCTTAACCTAGGTTTCATCGAACCCCGGGGGTTTGGTGAGTCAGTCTCGGGTTTGCTAGAGGTCAAGACACACACCCGACTCAAATGATTCGTGATGACACGCCCCGTATTTTTCCAGTGTAGAGGGGTATGATGAGTGCACATATGAAACTGGTGGGGTTCAGTACCTCCATCAAGGGTGAGAGTCACTGCATTATCACATCTCCCTGCCTTACATCCATAAACCCTCTGTGCGGACAGCCTGCTTTTCTCCAACCTGGCAGCTACACCCCCAACATCCTCTGTCCTCGATATCCTCAATCTCTCCTCTGCACATATCCAAACCACGTAGTGTTGCCTCTCTGACTTCATCTCCAGTCTGCCCCAATTTAGCTGCTCCACTTAAGTGCTCATTTCCGATCCCGTCCAACCCCGGATACTCCCAACAAATTCCTTAGCTGCTTTATCTCCACCACTGCAACCTCCTGTCTTTTTGACACAGCAGCAGTATACAAACTATGTTTCATGGCAGGTCTTTCTAGTGTTTTGCAAACCTTCCCTTGCAATCTGGCAGTGACTGTTCTCACAAAGAAAGACATAGAAGTAATTAAAAAAAAAAAAAAAAACAGGTTACACAACAAAAACAGGTTGCCTGAAATGATTTAACTTGCATTTGAGAAGGACATATGCTGACCTGGATGTTTGTGTTCTGTTGATGTCTGTGCAACTTCACCTGCACCTTGCACAGTTTCACTATCTGTACACACTTTGGTATAGTAAACTGTGCCTCAAGTTGTACAGCATTATGTCAAAAATCTTTTGAATCATAACAAGGGAAATGCTCTGAGGATTCTCAGATACCTGCAACCAAGGTTTTTGTGAACAGTTATACAAGTGCTATCTTGACATCTACAGTAGACCCTCCATTAGTCGCTGGCTAGTCCTCTCCTTTTCATAACCTCAGCTGTCATATCTGTGGACATGGCTGGGCATGTAAACGTTGGACAAGATTTTGGACTGTATGGATTACATGGACAGCATCGACGCGGTCTGATATCTATCCCATCTGACTATCTCATTATGGCATGGTCAGTGTAATATATTTTAAGAATTTTAAGAAATCTATGGGTCCTGATCGATAGTTGACTTCGAGAGTGCTGTTTGAACAACCTGCCAGCGGATACCTTAAGGCTGAAATTCTGAGTGATGATGTGCGGTAGAGCTTTTCCACTCTGGATTTGTTACAGGCAAGTGCTCCATCCTGTCCTGTGGGAAAAATTTATATCATAGTCTATAATGTGTGTGTTTATGTGCATCACTCTTGGCTGTCGTCCCCTCTATGCTGTCCATCAGATCATGTGTGCCTATACTTGAGGCCACAAAGGCCATTTTATTTGCTGTATGTAAATTAAGAGATTGTTATTCCGGCTACATTGTTATATCTTTGTTTACGCGATGCATCTCAGCTGCAGTTTGCTCACACATTAAAAAAAAGAAACGTGCTGAACAGCACGTTCTCTCCATGTTGTGTTTTGACAGTTTCCTATGATTGCCCAGGTTTTTATTCTGACCTCACTTCCTTCCTTCATATTTGGTTTAAATTGATGTGCTCAGCAGAAAGCAGCGCGTGTGAAAGGTCGTCACATGAAGAGCTTAACAACTGTGTGTAGTATCCTGAGTGCTGGATAATAACATGGATTTGAAAAGAGCCTCATGAAAATATGTGGACTGTGTGATCCAGCCATCTAAAAATACTCATATTTTGAGTTTGTCTGCTTTCACTCTCTGTAAGCAGTAACAATCTTGACTTTAGTTGTATCAAGCCTGCCTATTTACCTGTTCTCTCTGTGCCTTATTTGTGTGTACACTCCTTTCTGTCCCTTCGCCATTTGATAAGACGCACATGTAAAATATGAGAAGCTTGCAAGTGGCTGGTTTGTTTTATATGCAGTCTGTTGAGTGTGGTGACCCCTAGTGCTGTTAGATCAACACATCTCTGCAGAATTGATGTAATTGTCATACCTCCCGGACAGGAGTGTTGAACGAATTGGAGCAGATGTTTGGATTAGGGCTGAGTATAGACAGTCCCTTATGCATATCTGGTTTCCTGGATTGGCAAGACATGTTTCATTATGATAGGCAATTAATTGTTCACTCACAATGCTTTTCATTTCCTTTGATATATTAGCTGTAATCTGTAGGGCATACTGTATCACAGAGGCTGTTTCCAATTGGAAATAATACAACAATGTCAGTAACACTTTGAGCTGATAATTTAGTCCAGGGGTCAGCAACCTTTAACACCGAAAGAGCCATTCTGACCCGTTTTTCACAGAAAAGAAAACACGGGGAGCCGTTAATACTTTTTGACATCTACAGCGTAAAATGATGTCGTCGGAAGGGGTGCACGCCGACCTTTACAGTGTCACCCTCTGTGAGTGTGCACAGGGGGGCGGGAGGAGTGTGTGCCATGATGCTGTTGTCAGTGAGTCATCAGCGGGGGGGGTGATCTTTGTCGAAGCTGCAACCACAAGACCGTAGAGTTTTTGGTGTACATCTATTCGTGATTGCACAAGGGAATGTAAACCTGATAACTCGCATCACAGTGCACACACTTTTCTTATCTAACAGATATATACACTGACAGCCTACACACAGACACTCATCATTCCTATTCAAACACATCACCCTTTCTGCAGGTTAGATGACCCTGATTTGTGTGAACATGAAGTCAGGGATACGGGATTTCTGAGCAGACGTTGCCATCTGACCTGGGAGAGAGGGTCAGAGTGACTGCTAGCTTCTTAGGATTGCCGTCCCTCATCTCGACATCAGCCAAATTTTGTGACTTGTGCAACACAAGATAATAGATTAGACTGAGTCCCATTTGATGTGGTTAGTTACAGGATGAAGGGCCTGTCTCTGCATCAGGAAACTGACCAAACAAGGGAGTTGGCTCAGCCGGCACAGGCACTTTGTTTTGCATTCTCATTCCTAACAAGACTCACAGCCTACCAACAAGGACAGGCAAGTGTGTGATACGTCTCGGAATTTGGTACAATATTACGAGTGTTGATCAACATTGTTTGGGTTAACAGCTTGTGTCACTGTGAGTGCCCTATTACACCACTGCTAGACTGTTGGCTGTCAAATTGCACCGTTAACGTCCAGCATACCACATTGTCTGTGACACGCCAGGCAAGGGTGTAAAACCAGCAGAGATGTTTATGTTCTTTAATTGGGCATGGCTTACACATATACCTGCAACACAAGCGAAGAGATTGGGCTGCATGATGTTAAGCCAAGCAACAGTTCTGTGATGGATGGAATGGATTTATATTTAGCCACCTTTGGTCACTTTGGAGATTTAAAAATGGTGGATGGCATTATTATAAATGTTCATTTGGGAAAAAGAGGCTGTTGGCAGACCTGATGATTTGTGAGGGTTCTGTCACATCTATTCACAGCCACCAACAATTGGAAGAAGGGAGTTTTGTGCAGAAAGAAATGCCGTGCTGGTATTTTTCAGTTTGAGCACTGCACTGTTAATGAAATACTTAGGAACCACACAGATGGAGCCATTAACTTAATTCTTGCTGTACAATCTTGAAGTGAATTGGATCAATACATCTATTCCCCAGCTGCAATGGCTTGATAGGCCAGGTGTAGCAACACACTTCGGACCATAAATTGATATTGAAAGTGAACAACACTGAACTGGTCTCACAGTATGCCCATTTCTTCCTCATAAATCCCAATAATGAAATGAAAATGAAAGCTTTCATTGCATTTAGTCAGCGTCCTAATAGATGATTAGTTTGGATTATTTTTTTAGATTTATTTTTATCTTGAAAGAAGTTCCCAGAAACAGGATTAGAGCTTGACATTACACTTGGCAAATGTCTGCGAACAATATTTGAGAGTGCTAAGTAAGAAAAAACAGTCAATAACAGTACAGTGAATTTTAGTGACAAGAATCAATACCTACACAACCAAGAGCCCTGCGTTCACTCCTTTGACTTGATGTGCAACACCACACTTGTCACCTGCTTCTGCCTGTCCATTTGTCCTTGCAATGGACTTGTTGTCATGCTTGGTGCACCTGCCTCTTGCACCGTACTCTTTCATTTTTGTTATATCTACCACAGTCTTTTACTCTCTGAGGCAGTTTGACACATAAATTGCTAATTAAGTTTTTATCATCAACCGTAGATAATTTTTTGATCCCAGAGGAGAACTGCATCCCTACGATTGACCCCTCCCAGTTAGGTCAGGGTCAGTGCACTCTGCATTATTTGGTTTCAGATGGTATTCAATATGAATTGAAATTCAGTTAAATTAAAGATAGCAATAAAAGATCTTGAGCCAACACATCCCCTTTTTTCAGTGTCTCTTCATGGCTATTTTTTAATCATAGTAACTATCTCTTCAAAAGGACTTACAAAATTGATCAGCGCATGGACAGCATGAGCAGTAGTTATAGCAGTAGCAGTAATTAGTTATGACAATACAGTTACAATGATTATATCTACTGTGCAATAACATTTTTGATGCAACCGGTCACAAAATCTGCACAGAATCAGAAGGCCATCTTGTAAAATTCCACAAGAGACGTTTTTTAGTTTTGTTTTTGTTTTGTTTTTTTTGTTTTTTAGCATGATTTTCATGTTTGATGACAACGTTATAACTGAAATTCTCAAAAGTGAGATCACAGGGATGTTCATTTCGTAGCAATGGCTAGTGTATCAGGAATTAGGATGAAGAATCTTTAGTGTCGTTACAACAATCCATATTGTGTAATGAAATTCAGGATTCGATTAAGGTACTGTATGTTTTCTGTTTTTGTTTTGACATGTAATTTGATATCCTTAATAATATTTATGAATACTGAAAAGCTCAGATTCCTGTTGGATGAACCAGTTGGTCAACAGAGGTGCACGTGCGTGCATGTGTGTGAATGCAGAGAAAGCAGAAATGGCCCTGGCAATCAGCAGCTCATTTTTGGGTGCGAGATGTTGGTCCTCTCCAATACACGCAGCTAACACAGTTTAACTCTGCATTTGCTGTTTCTCTGTTCATCTCAGGCCTTGCCAAGCGTTCCAAGGTTCTATTTCCCTGGGGGCCGCCCTGAAGCCAAATCCAATACCAATAGCCTGATTTCCAACATTAAGAAAACATTCTCCCAGTTGCCTCTCAAAAGGGCCACTATTGACGACATGGGGCAGATTTCTAAGGTGAGAATTTGTTGCTTGTGATTTGTATCATAGCTGCTCAGCTGTCACCCAAAAAAATACTTTTTATTCGCACTTATTTTGTCAACGTTTGCTATATTGAAACCTAGTGGAAAAAATTATCTCAACTACATGAATATAAAGATGACAGCTTAGATGCCCTTTGGGGAGACCTGAAGTTACGCAATGCTGGTTTTCAACGCAATCACTCTTATTTGTTTTCATGTCACTCACCTATCGTTAAGGAGCATGTGGAGCATATCCACAAGTTTAAGTGCAGAACTCCGAGTTTTATTTCTCTCCTCTCCTTCCTCACATCCTCAGGATTGTCAATGTCCCCTCTACTGGAAAGGACCTTTGTTCTTTGCAGCTGGTGGCAAATCGATGGGTTTTGTGACTGCTCATGAATTTGTGACTATGTGGGAAAAGTAAGATAACTCCTGTTAATATCAGCAGATACAGTGCTAACCATATCCATATGGCCAAATGGCCACACAGTCTCCTCTGACCAATGAAAACTCTGGCTTGGGGCAACAAAGCCAATTATGTTACTGCCTTTTTTGATGTACAACAAAAACTCAAAATCACAAAACATTCTCTATTATGCACAACATCATATTGACATATAATTGCTGTGTTCATCAATTAATACAAATGTCTACAGTATTTTGTCTTTGTATTCAGCTTGGAAAGAAATAAGAGGGGCTTTGAGTTGCATGGAAAAAGGCATTGTCCGGTATTAATGCGCAGGCCACCAAAGAGTGAGACACGCTCGACCCTCTGACTTGCACTCATAATGGAGCTGTTCTCAGATGAGAGGCCTCAACAGACATGCATCATTTCACCATTGTTGCCATAACACCCCTGGATGTGTGAATTGCCCGCAGCGATGCAGAATTCTAATTCCAGAATCTATTAAAGCTGCACATGCACTTTTTGCCAAAGCCGCTGCACATTTGTGTCATCGAATGAAAAGCAGAGGAAAAAATAGGCAGACGGAGAGGAGGAAACCTTGCAAACATCTGTTCTCCCTCTTGTTTTCCTCAGAACTCTAGAGACCTGTCAAGACGAAGCGTCCAAGTTTGTCCACCTTTTGGCCAAGCCTGAGTGCAATTACCTTGAACAAGAAGACTTTGTTCCATTTGTGCAGGTACAGGCTAAAAAACACCTCAAGACTTAGCTTCGTTGGTGGGTAACAAAATTGTTTTGTGTGACCCCACGAGAATTTTTACCCTGCAGTGGCAATGGTGGCTTAATATCTGTCAGTACTTTAAGATAGTAATAATTTGGAGAGATGCTATCAAGCAAATGGCACTAAACTCAACTATTCCGTATTGCCCGAGCAATTATATAGCAAACCTAGCAGACCTACATTTTAATCAGGATAATGATGGACAGAATCATCAAATGTTACATCATAATAGATCCGTTCACTCTTGCTTGTGTGGCTTATTGCGCCTGTGGTTTCTATTTTTATGCTGCTAGGCAAGCTACTGGGAGCCATGCCTGCCTGGCCTCCCTCCTTATTCATTTTCATGCTGACAGGAGTGGCCAGGTGGAGCTGGACACCCGTTAGCATACCGGCAGGGATGCCTTGTGGCACCCAGCGTTTAATTTGTATGGCGCTCCTCCGTGAATTGCCTTTGACTATTGTGATGAATGAATCTCGGATTGCCGTGGAGTAGATTTGACTGTCCCCGCCTATTTCCTGTGCCCTGTGATTTATGTGTTTCTCTATGATTTAATTTCCCACAGTAGGAGTGAAAGAGTCTCAGCGCCTGCCCTGAAAATAATGCATTTTAATTTTCATTGCCGTCTTCGCATTTACATCAACAATTCTTTGCTTTAACAGAGAAGAAGGGCGTAGAATAAACAAAAGACAGGGGTGAGTCCAATTGCAGGACTGCAGTTCATTCGATATGCAACGCCATGCCTGTGACCTCCCGTGCTGGATACTTAAGAAGCGTCAGGCCGTCGTGCTTTTCCTCCAGTCTTCCCACCCTCCCAGTGACTTGGAGGAGTTTACCTCATCCGCAAACCGCCCAACTCTGTGTTTTTTAGGACTTCAAACGCAACACTTAAATTTGATGGCCTCTGCCAGCGAGGCCTGGAGCCTGTTCTCAGCGTAGCCCAATTCAAACAGCACATGGCATGACAGACTGACATAGATGGACACTGACAACTGATGTTTGAATCAGTATGCATTTGCTGCCCACTTTTCATGTAATGTGCTCCGCGTCCCGAAAAAAACCAACCACATGTGGTTTGTCTCTCAACTCTCCTCTGAACACAACTTCAGATTGTAAGTGAACACAGGGAGGTATTTGTTGTTGTAATGGGCACAGTGTGTCATTGTCTCGCTCTGTCGTATTTGGTGCGTCTTGTGGCGTTTGCTATGTAAATGATGCAGACAAGAAGCAAGATGGTGGGAAATGACTTGGACTTGGTGTTGTTAGGATGTGGTGAGGACCCACCCGAGCCTGTCCCATCTGGAGGAAGATCCCAACAATAAATCAAAGTACATCACCACGGTATGATGCTGCAGCACAAATTATGAACACTAATGAGTTACTCTGGTTTAGCGACAAGTTAAAATTGATTTTATCTCACTGAATTTTTCTGTTCAGGTGATACAGAGGATATTCTACAATGTGAACCGCACCTGGTCGGGTAAAATCACATGTTTAGAGCTGAGGAAAAGTAACTTCCTACAGGTACACTTTTCCACTAGTAGCATTCATACCACAATGTCTTTGTGACGCAGAGGAAAGAAATGAAGTTTTCACCGAAACTTTCTGTGCTAACCCACAGAGTGTTGCTCACCTGGAAGATGTTGACGACACCAGCGAACTGAAGGAGTTCTTTTCGTATGACCATTTTTTCGTGATTTGCTATAAATTCTCTGAGCTAGACACAGATTTGGACAACTTGATCGACCAGCGGGACTTGGCACAGCACAGTAACCAAGGTACACAACATTCCACCTCACAGTCAGTTTATGCAAACACTAACATTTCATAGACAGCAAACTGGATGGAACTGAGCAAATCAGAGAAATTAGTTATTGGAGAAAACTTCTATCATCTGAATTCACTTTGTAATGTATATACTAAATGTCAAGCAGGGGTCTCATATAAGACCGGCGTCATTGTATTCTGCGGCCTGTGAGCGCCTTAACCGTCCCGCGCGACCCCCCAGCAATCATATTTGGCCCGCGGTTAATTTGAGTTTGAGACCCCTGATGTAGAGAAAGGTCCAATCAAAATGATGTATGAGTGGCATTTGCCGGGAGATTCAACGTTCTCCAAAAGTCCTCCCTTTCCATCCCTTCCCCACACCGCTCGTTCTACACATGTCGCTGGTTGATGGGCTGTGAGTGAGTTGAGGGAAATGAGACACAAGATCAATAAGAGTGCAGCCTATATACTCTGGTCGAATGACGCCACGTCTGGAACAATTTCAACGACCCTGCTGTCAGAATGACGACCATAGGATTTATAACATTGTCAAGATAAAATAGAATTGGATTTTCCAATTTGGATTTGCTGACTGGGGGAATGGATCACTTGTGTTGTAAAAGACTTGTCCGCTCCCTGAGAATGTGTAATGTCTGAGAGGACAGTGGTACTTTCAACATTTTACACTGTAATCTCCTTGCTGTGTGTCTGCAGCCATCTCCCACATGATTATCGAGAGGATCTTCTCAGGGGCAGTTACCAGGTGAAGTGGTGAACAAGATGGAGGGCATTTGCCCAGAGTTCAGTCCTGAGGTCTTGTGTTTTCTTTTGTGATTACACGTTGCATATTTTTAGGGGCCAAGAGGCTTTAAAGGAGGGGAAGATGAGCTATGCAGATTTTGTCTGGTTCCTCATCTCAGAGGAAGACAAACGAACCAGCACCAGGTGAGATTTGAGATATTGTGTCAGCGCCTGTCTATTTCGTAAGGTTCTCCTGCCCCTTCTCTAATCCCTCTCTCTCTGTCTGTCCATGGTTCTTCAGTATAGAGTACTGGTTCCGCTGCATGGACCTGGATGGGGACGGCGTGCTCAGCATGTATGAGCTTGAGCACCTGTATGAGGCGCAGTGTCAGACCCTAATGAACTCAAACTTTGAGCCTCGGCCTTTTGAAGATCTCATCTGTGAATTGCTCGATCTTGTGCAGCCAGAGGTTGAAGGTCAGATGCTCAATGATCAATTTCACAGGGTTAAATTTCACGAGAAAGATAAATGAATCGGTTCCCCATTGTTGAGTTATTGCAGTGACCCTCAGCACTTGTAGCAGCCTCCCTCTAGTCACCAGGACATACTGATTAAACGTGTGTGTGGGTTAAGGATGCAGTGAGTTGACATTTTGAAGATAACTTTTTGAACATCTGCACTGTCTTGGCCAACTTTCTTACTTGCTCTGGCATCACAAATGAGAAAACAAATACAGTATTTGTCAGACATGTGTTTCAATGCTTTCAATTTGTAGTTTTTGGATGGGGGGATAGCATCAATTCGACTTATACGATTTCAACCCTCTTTCTAGAACAGACTACATCAGGAAATCAAGGTTTTATTTAACATGACTAACCAGTAGCATATTGTCAGTGTATAGTGTTTGGTCATCTGTGTTGCATTTTTTTTTGTTACCCGTGGGGCAGTTTTTATAGTCTTCAGTGGCTCTGTAGCATACCAACAAAAAACTCTCTCTCTCTCTCTCTGTCTCTGTCTCTGTCTCTGTCTCTCTCTCTCTCTCTCTCTCTCTCTCTCTCTCTCTCGATGCCATCAACATATAGGTCACATACAATATAATAAGTATATCGTTAAGATGCCTAATAACTTACACAGTTTTCCTGCTGAAGTTCATCTCTCAGTATAACTCGTGCTGCTGGATGCTAAACATTCAAAGATAACAGTCAAGATTACGTTGTTCTGGAGTCATCAACAACATGTGGTGCCACACTGAAATTGAAAGCCAGAATGGCAACATACACTTAAAGCTGCCCTGTGGCGCTTTGTGACTCCTCCTGACCTCCTCTCCAGGGAAGATCACTCTTCGAGACTTGAAGAGGTGCAAGATGACACACGTCTTCTTTGACACATTCATAAACGTATACAAGTACTTGGACCGCGAGCAAACTGACCCCTACTACAGAGTAAGACCTAAGCTTATTTTATATCTTTGACCACATTTTGGTGCTTTCTCTTCCTCTGGGAATTCACACATCATGTCATGTGCTGTTTTAAGGGCTCAGACAAGACAGTCCCGGAGCTCTCTGACTGGGAGAAATATATTGAAATGGAATTTGAGGTCCTCCTCGCCACTCAGGCCGAAGACAATGACGATTGGTAAGATTTGTCTTTCCAGTGAGATTTATCTCTCTTATTCCACCACTTATGTTCCTCACTCGCTTTAAGCATGAAATAGTTACATACTAGCAAGCTTAACAACTACGGTACTAATGGCTCAATACAGTTTGATCTTGAAGTGGGTGCTTACTTCTCAATGCAGAATTTAATGTCCAATCGGGATATAGTAAATAATGAGAGAGTGCATTGACTGTGAATATGTGTGGGAAACTAATCAGGACTTGCCTCACTTTTAGGATGGATGACCAGCAGAGTCCCTCCCAGTCTACAGGAGATGAGTTGGTGTCAGGTATGTTGTGATTCTGGTTGTTGTTCTTGTTCAACCGCCTGCTTACTCCTGCAACGGCATATTCAGGCTACAACCCTCTTGAGGGACAGTATGATGGCTATTACCTGATATCATTAACATCAGGAGAGACTAGAATCCAATCAATTTGATTTTCAAGCAGCAGGGATTGTAAATATGTGTGAACTGTAAACAGTATTACACTTTGGTTGTAATTTGTTTTAATTGACATTGCTCCTACCCTGTTTTGATCTATTGTGAGTTGGAGTGAGGCTTTGGCGTAGAACCTGTGGCTCTGTCTAAGAGACAGGCGAAGCTAGAGGAGGGTAGGTAGATAGGTACTTTATTGATCCATGGATCTGGCGATCCAGCAGATTTGAGGGAAAGAGGTCCCCTGATAGGGGTCCTATCAGATATTAAACTGATAAGAACAGATACTTCTCTTGATCCTAGCCAAAACTCAAGGAAGAGATGGCAGAGATGGAGGTGGCAGAGATGAGGATGCTATGTTTCTTTTGGGAGTTCCACAAACAGGTTAGACAGGATTGAAAGTGATCATCAGAGGAAGAGCTAAGGTGCACTAATTTGGGGAGAAGGTCGGCGAGGCAAGATTGAGATGGTTTGGTCATGTGTAGAGAGAGTGGATATAGTCACAGAGGATGTTGGAAATGGAGCTTCCAGGAGTAGGAAAAGAGGAAGACCACAGAGAGGGATCATGAATGTTGTTAAGGAAGACATGTGTGCAGTTGGTGTTTCTGAGGATGATTTGAAGGACAGAGGAAGGTGGAGTATGATGTGCTGTGGTGTTCCCTGATGAGAGCAGCGGAAACAGGACGAAGAGTTGGAGTGAGGCTGTGGTTGAAAAAGTATGTTGCGTTAGAAAAGAGGCGTATTTAGTAGAATGAACAAGTTAGAAATGAAAGTACTGGTATATTATTTCCTTACTTGGATAGTTTGATTTGGTGGTTCCTTTCTGAAATGTGACAGCTAAAGGGTTTCATTTCATGGCAATCTGGACAAATACATGGAACAAATTAAACAATTGGAAAACTGCAAGTGCTGCAACTGATTTTTAATGTCCTCAGCATTTATTGCAGGCAGTTAATATGTCAAATGCAGGGATAAGCAAACATTTTCACTTACATTTGGCGGACAGGTGGCATCTATGGTGTTGTTGGGTTTTGTTTTGTTTTTTGTTTTGTTTTTTCCATTTGCCATTGCCCGGGTCGGAATTCTTATTTCCTGTAATTCAGTGCTCCTCATGAGCAATGACAATGTAGTGCTCCATGCACAGTTGTAGAGGAGCTGTGAACATATGCAGTCAGTTTCCATCTGCATTCTTCTACTGCAGTGTCCTAATCATAGTGGCCAAAATGTAGAACACTCGGACAGCATGGACAAAATAAATCGGCTCTACAATGGATTACTGATTGATATTTATTTTGACAGCTGTGAAGAAACTTTGAGGTCCATCAAGATCGGTCAAGATCGAGAAAGATACAGCAACAGGAAGATGTTTAATCTGTAACTGCATATTTAGATAAAAATGATTAGGTACTGTAAAACTGTATGTTTTAGTTAAGGTGTCTGAAGTACTGATTCTTAAATAAAATAAATTGCTTTTGTCAACAACAGTCACTGTACTTTGGCAAAACATGAATTCCACAAAAATATTTCCTTAATTTGTCATTTGATGGTATACATCCGCTATGTGCCCTCTTACTCTGTTTATAAGTTAAAGGTTGCATCAATCTGTGTCACGCTCCTGCGATCCTGCGCCGTCACCCTGCATCAACATCTTATATAAAGATATTTATCAGCAACACAGATGTGATCTTGTGTTTAGAGATGATGTGGCACTGGACATGAATAATGACAGGTGGGTCAAATTCAGGGGAGCATTTGCCCTTAAATACTTACACATGGTAGAGTAAAAATCATGCAGCAGCATTTCCCCGTAAATGTATCATACTGTCTCGTCAACACTGATGAGCACTCAAAAGGAAATGCAACATGCAGTGGTCCAGTGTTAGTGTCTCCAACGGGTACACTCAAAAAGAAGTTTCACTTAAGTATTCTGTTCTAGTACAAAGTAGAAAAGCTAACTGCTCTCATACTGCCTATCTCAAAGAGATCACATATCAATTGAACCGCAATGCAACTTCAGTATCGTAATACATACTGAATTTAGGGTATATTTAATTTAAACTGAGAGCAAGTCTTTGTCTAGCATTGATAAAAGCAATGTAAAAACACAATGGTTGTGTTCTATCGAATTATACCACTAACATTTACATCATACCTCTACAAATGCAAAAAAGGGATGGAATCAGGTGGCCGTAAAATTGACCTTAAACGTAATGCTGAGTGTGCAAAAGATGGGTTCAGTGTTTCACCTTAGGTAATGACATCTTAACCCTAATGATGTCCAATGAGTCAATGTATTGTACACAAGTAACTAACAATTGGTGTAGTAGAGGACAAAAGATCCCACAAAAGGCTGCATGTACCAGAGCTGATCTGAAAGTTTTGCTTCTCTTAAACCACAGCCAAAAGTGTATTAATCCCAGATTTAGTCCTTGAGGTGTCTGTCATAACACATAAATATCCACATAAAGACAGAGTTGGTCCTCCACAGGGAGTGATCTAGGAGTACATCTCATAGATCATAAATACAGTATGTTCCGCTCCAATAGTGTACATGTCAGAACGGGGGATCAGGTGTTGGCCAACTTCTCGAAACCTACAGGTCAACTTCCACAATCTCGTCGTCACTTTCATCGGTATTGCCAAGTTCAGATCCACCTGTCCCAATTCTTTCTGCTGGAGGGTCCATAGGGACAGAAACTGCACTTGGATCATTTGTCCTCTCCTGATGGCTGCAGGCACAAAGAGGTGATAACGCTTCAATCACTTCCCAAACAGGAAACACTATTACTAGAACACTCTTACTAGATGTAGAACAGAGGGACATGAGCCACGTAGGCATGTCAGAGTAGCAGACCAAGGTCATGCACGTAATAAAGCAACTTATATGTGGAGAGCAATGCAAACCCATGAGTGAGCATTACCTTGGGCTGAAGCTTAGTTGATGACCGTTGGTGCCTTTGGAGTCGACACGGCTGAACGGCAACGACAACTTAGAGCCTGGAAACATAAGTGCAGTTAGACCATCTTGTTTTGTGACACTATGCATAAACAAGCTTTGCAACACTGCACCTTCTAGTTTGTGTTTGCAGTAGGTTGAGCGATGCTGCGCTGACAGCTTCCTGTCAGAGCTCACGTAGGACAGAGCATCTTCCCCTTCAGCCGTGGCCAATAGGGAAGCACGATAGTAGACGAGCGGCTGCCATCTCTCCTCCCTGAGGTTGATGATGTGTCCAGCTGTGTGCTTCTGAAGGTATGCCAGGCTGCGTAGATAAGAACAGGCCAATGTCAAATTATCAGGCAGCTCAATTAAGATGAAAGGAGAGGAAGACATCATGCCGAAGAACTCCTAGCACCCACACTGTCTTCTTATCTTGCTTAAGAAGTTTGCTGGAAAACTCGCTGAGGATGGTCAGGAAGGCAAGGTTGGGTGGTGTATGACTGTCCTGGGTGGAGACAAATTCCTGGAACACGAATTCGATGCCGTTCCTGGGTGTGAAAGTAACAACTCTAGCTGTGATTGTTGAAACAAAGCGTCACTTTACAAGTGTGTCTGACAGTTTGTTCAGACCTGTGGATCATGGCAACACACTCCCGGAACTTAATGTGGTCCCCAAAGGTGAGAGCGAAACGTCTGGCCAATTCCTTTATGCTGGTAAAGGTCTGTATCCCTGGTTGAGCCCTGCCTCTGCTCTGCTGCTCCCTTCTGAGACGAACATAAAGCTGCAACACCAGAAGAAAGGCCTATCAGCATCTCCAGAGTGACCAAAAGTTATCGTTTAAGATGTGTATTGACCGAATGATCTCACCTCCTGCAAACACAGCAGTAGTGTGCGGGTACTTTCAATTTTATCAAGCTGTCTGGTTTTGTTTAGAGTCTCCTTAATGATATCGCCAAAGTCATTGCAATACTGGGGACAGAGAAAAGGGTCATTCGGTGACTGACTCATCTACAGCTGTTCACAGAACTTGGGAGTCAGCTGGACTACCTTTACCTTCATGTAATACATGAAGACCTCAGCTGCCATATTCATCTCCAGCACTCCGTGGATTATCAGTTTGCAGAAGGCTGCCAGGAGGTTTCTGCGTCGATGCAGGTCAGCCATCCTGTCCACCTCTGAGTTTCCCCCGTCTGAGGACGATGGAAGTGAGGGTTTGGTATGAAGCATCCAGAAGGGAAAGGAGGTCAGTATATGAGCGTGATTAATCATGAGAAAGGAAGGAGGCAGAGGAAAAGTGGTTCAGATACTTTCGGGACAATTGCTTTAGCAGGTGAAAATCAAAGATAGAATGTCAGCAGAGTTATGGTTGTGACACCATGTGGCTTCAATCTTTCACAGGGCTAATAAAACGGGCTCGGAGGTGAGCCAGAGTTAATGGAATTTTCTCATGGAAAGGGATTGCCCTATAGTATGATTTAACTCAATGGCTGTGCCCTCAGAGTGATCTCTGATCCAGCAGCTAATAGAAAACACTGACACTAACAAAAGTGTTACCAGGCAAATCAAATAAAACAATAGCTTTTTATTACATGCTCAAAAACTAATAATCCCATATTGTTTTTGGTTCAACATATATGGGATTCCCATCAAGACAGTTACTGACTTCTTTGGACTAGCTTGTATTTTGATGCAATATGTCTCTGGGAGAAGAGGCTGTTCTACAGACAATAAGATGTTTTGGTTGTCGTCAACCAATAATTGAACTCATAAGTTTATCTAAAAGAGAGACAATGTGCTTATTTAGGCCTTAGTCCCAAAAATATCAATCCTGTTACTTTTTCCTACTCATTTCGGAGACAACAGGAGTGTCCAGTCATAGATGCCCGGGTCACATTGCTCTGCATAACGCAACATTACTTTGTTTATTCCGAATTGGTCAATTGAATAGTCACGCAGTGGCCAACGTTACTCAGTAATTATGCCCCGTGTGTGGCAGCGAATTAAAGTGCATGGCTTACAAAATTTGAAAACATCAAAATCAAAACATCACAAGCCCAATTTAGAGATACCCCCCATCAGCCACATGGTGCTGACAAAGTGATACTGCCATCCATTGTGCAAAACGTAAGTGGTGTGCGATGCTGCATATTTTGGTATCGATCCGATACCAAGTAAATACAGACCAATATCGTGAAATACCAATATTTTAAATACATAAGTTGGATGCGTCATTGAATTGCTGAATCTCAATTATCGGTAATTTCCGTGACCTTGAGTGTTTTTGTGATGTTTCCTTTTTTTCATCATTAAACTGTTTAAACCCAGGATTTGGACAAAGTTTACAATTAAACATGGAATGCTCTTTTATCTTTTTTTTCCAGAAAACTCTTGCATAAAAGGTGCATGCAAACCTGTCAACACATTAAAACAAACAGGTACTGTTGTGAAACTGAAATACAAAAATTTAATTAAATTCTCAACAACAAAGGCAACTGGTAAAAAAATTTAAGTAATATGCTAACAACTTAACAACCTCCAAACTTCCATGTGTGTATTTGTGAGGGTAAAAACTGTGTCATTTCACCCTCAGGGAATTAATCGAGTGTATCCTTTTTTTTTCTCTTCTCTCAACAGCCTTTAGTGCGTTTGTGCAGAACAAAGATTTTGGTTACAGGTTTTTGTTCAAGAACATTGTCATTAGTATTTTTTGCATTTAATGCACTTCCTCTGTGACTCAGTAACTGCTTTTCGGCTTGAAAATACAGCCACTCAGCGCTCCTGTACCACTCTGCTACTTCTTTGTTGTATTTTCTCTGCGTGTGTTGATGAATCTCAGCCGGCAATTTTCTTGTTGTTGTTTTTTGCTCATCTAATTCACGTCACGTGACTCAGGTGACAGCGCAACGTCTAATCTTAAGGGTAGGGGCGGGGGAGAAAGTGTGCGTGCACTGCGCTGACACAGGGGCGACTATTCCGACGTGGCTGTCTCCTCTTTCCCGAAACCGCAGCATCGCGACAAACCTACAGTAAAGAATCGATCTCAGCAGGCTAGTAACGATCCGATACCAAACCAAAATTGGTATCGATATCATTCGCTGTTTGGATCGATCCACCCACCACTACAAGACCTGAAAATACAATTTTCCAGCTACCGAAAGTACAAAAGCTCTGAAAACGGCTTCGTTTTTTAAATATGGTTAGGTCAGTCAGAAAAATTCTCGTCAACAATGAGACAAACAACTAAACCTTACAAACTACGGCACTTGGACCTCCACAAAAGCCAAACAAACCCACTACAGCCTCACTTATGTGTGCATAACAAGTGACATTTTCAAGTGAATAATTTTTACTGTATTCATCCTTTTTCTGAAAGAATAAATTGGGGGTAGAGCTGGGCTGCGTCCGTGGGGAGAAACCGTGACAACTTTGATGCCAATATTTATTCAGAAATTTTTCAGACTGATTATTAGGCAGACCATGGTGAAAGCAAAAACATCTCCATCTGGATTATTTAAAAAGTTGGTGATCGCCTCACCTTTTCCGTGGCTCTCACCATCGACGCCGACGAAAACGTGCGCGCATAAAAAGGTCAACAGCGCCCTCTGTAGTTTCGGATTAGTGGTGTACAGCAGCGGGCCATGGGAGTTTGGGTCCCTCACGTGTAGTTGGTAGGAATGAGCTGTCAGCATATCGCAGACACCAAGAAAGGCCTGGGTGTAGAGAAGGGAACAAAGAGGAAGGGGCCTCAAGATCGCAGGCAGATTCAGTGGTAACAGGTGAAGTCAAACGTGTCAACAGGCTGTGAAACACATGATCAATCAACTGGGAAATAGCTTCTCTGCAGGAGAGGAGCCTTTTGTCTTAGACAAGGACACTTCGACAGTGGAAGAGTCCAAGATTAAACCCACAATGTCTGGATTTACGACCACATCATCATCTAGCATCAGGATAATGGTTTTAACCTCTGCCACGCGCCATCGTTCAGGATGTGTGAGCACAGGTGCGCGCAGGTTGTGTGTGCTTTGTGTCCTACCTGCTGTCTGATGCTGCTGCTGGAGTGGGAAAGACAGCGATGACTCCTTTCACAGAACAGACTCAGCTGGCTCCTCTGGGCCACAGCTTTCTCCTAAGATCACCCAAATCTTAATTTTGATGCAACGTAATATGCCTTAATTGATTCTTTATTCAGATCTTTTTTCTTTTATTTTTGCTCCATTTTTCGATATTTTTGTCCATTGCGAGCATAATAATTTGTTTCAGAATGAACTCAATTGTTATTTTCTTTCCAAACATTCCATTGTGATATTTTGCATCCTAAAATAATGCATCAGAGGACAGAAAAAGACGATTGAGAGATCGTAAAATCAGCATGACATGAGTACCTTTTGTATCTGAGCATCATCAAAACTCATGGCCTGGCAGATGCTTACACCATTAACTGTATTTTTACTTTTTGCGAGCTCAATAGCCCCTCTGTAAGAGAGGGGGCAGATTGGGGTGCTCTGATATGATCTCATCTGTGTCATGGAGACAAAAACAAAAAAAAGCAGACAGCTTCCTCTGCCAGGACCCAAAAGTTAGTCTGCCATCAATTCCAATGTACTCACCCTGGAGGTGAGTGTTTCCTCACTGTTGCAGAGTGACCAGAGAAGGTTGTAGCACACACATTGCAACACCTCCAGTAGCACCTTCACACAGGAGAGGGAGGGAACAGAACTGTCTCGAAATGTTCATTTCTCCATGGAGGATGAAGAAAAATCGGAGAGTGTGAGGTCAAAATCTAAATCCTTTGGGGATTCAGCTGTGAGGCAGGTACGGTACCTGAGGAGGAAGTACTTCCTGACTGCTCTCCACGGACAGCAAGGGGGACAGCAGCTGAGAAAGATTCCACTGGGACAGCTCATGGCCACTGTAGTGACAAGATGACCGCGAATTGATACACTGGGGAAATAACACGTACCAACATTTGATTATGGACAGTTCTAAAATTCTTACTTCTGGAAAGCCTTGAGTTTCTTCAGTGTGACTACGATGGCTCCAGTTTTCTCCACGTCAGCACAGAAACTGTCACCCTGCAGCAGAGAGGGAGCAGCAGATGTGTCGCTGTTTCATGTCAGGATCTTTATTACAACTGAACTCTGAGGAAACAAACTGAAAAACACGTGGAATAGAATCCAAATGTCTCAAGCTAAATCATTTAGGCAAACAAAACCGCATTTGCTGGTGAGACAAAGTCTACTGTGAATCCAAATCTAAATGCAGGAAACAGACCAGTGGACTGTGTCTAGATATGGATTAATTTTAAGATTAATCAAGTTTATCAAGCAGGGTAAGTCTGATCACGTTGGGAGTTTGTTTGAAAACTGATAAGACTTAGAAACATTACAATTCACTCTCAGGGTAAAAAGTCTAACGCAACAGAGAAAAATGACGAGCTGGTTTGTGAGCTTCTTCAATTTCTATGTCCTGCATATGGGCCCACCTGCAATGAGTCCTCCAGCAGTAATGTCAGGCGCTCTACCCAACCTTGAACCAGTGAGTCTCTGGCAGCTTGGGCCATAGAGCACCAGCTTGTCCCCTCCCGGCAAAGACTGACGTAGGTGCGGGACACAGTCTCCAGAACAGCAGAGTCGCTGTGGAGCTCGATGATGGCTCCCATCTCCGCTAGCAGGTCAGAGAGCTTCTGAGGATGAAGAGAGCATTTATAATTGGGGAGGACAGTGGTGGGCAAACTACGGCCCATGGGCCCCACCTGGCCCAATGGTCTTTTTGATCTTGCCTACCAAAGATTCACATTTTTTTTTCACAGAGTTCACAGTTTTTACTGCATTGAAAACTAATAACACAAATTACAACGACAAAACTAACACCAGACTTTGATGCACTGGCAAATATGGGTGAACAACATACAGTAACTGATCCTATCACAAGGTACAGTAGATAATGCAACACCCTTATGCTTTTTTATGTTTCTGTTTGATATGTTGGCACCTTGTGCTGCCGCGGCCGGTCCGTCAAACTTTTAAAGTCAATGTGGCCCCGGTGCTGAGATGTTTGCCACACCTGTGTTAAATGCAGTATCTACAAATTTGTTTTTCTTGATTAATTTGGGTTACCCCATCTGTCTATCTATCTATCTATCTATCTATCTATCTATCTATCTATCTATCTATCTATCTATCTATCTATCTATCTATCTATCTATCTATCTATCTATCTATCTATAAATCAATAAATCTATAAATCTGTGCAAAATGAGAATGCATTACAAATTACAAAATTCTTAACAAATTACAGAGTCATTCACTACCAGCAAACAACAGTGCATTCTCTCCTGGAGAGTCCAACCATCTCTCCACTGTTGGGACAGACATGCTCAGGAGGAACGTCTTTATGACTATGAACACCAAACAGCAGGAGGCAGCAGTACGCCCACAGTGCAAGCCAAACTAAACGGCACTACCTTGCACACCTCCATAAAAGGGAGAGGTATGATGTGTGGATTTTCTTCATTGACTTAGGATCAGTTTGTAACACAATTGTCCCCAGTGACCACTATCATGGTATCTACAAGGGGACTACCCAAGACTGACCTGACTGTCAACTGCAGGCAGTCTCACTGGGACAACAGGGATCCACCAAGTCTGTCATTCATGAGGACATATGTTCAGTTTGTTACTCTGCTCCATCTGTACATACACCATGCCCTCAAATAAAGTAATAACAAGTCCGCCACAAGGAAGTGGTCGTAGGGTTCTGATCTTCAATGGCAATGAGACCACCAACGGGCATGAAGTTGGTGATCAGGATAATTGGTGACCCTGAACTTCCAGGAAACTAATTGACTTCAGGTAGAACAGCTGTCAGATGAAGAGAGGGTTTCCTGTTTTGAATTTTTAGCCACATCAAGGATGATCTCAAATGGGAGGTAAACATTGTAAACATTGGAGAAAACATCCCATGCAAAACTCATCTCCCAGCTCTCATTCAGCAGGCGCAATAGCGCCTGCAAAGCTTGCATTACAGTATTGAAAATCATCACAAAAATAAGGTCATGCCATCAAAAAGGCCCCCACATCCCTTGAAATATTTTCTGAGGACAGTGTGGGACTCTGCAATTGGTCGGCCAGTGTGTACAAAGATTAAAGGCTGTGCAATACTTAATATGCTGTGTTCTTACACAGTGTTTTCCACCACCGTTACACTCATTGCTATATGTGTGTGTGTGTGTGTGTGTATGTGTGTGTGTGTGTGTGTGTGAGGTTGAAACTGGACATTGCACTGACATGCAGCTGTCTCTAAACTGTATGATGACAATCCACTGAACAATACATGTTGTGCTATCATGCATATATGTGTACTTGTGTATTGGATTATAGGCAACATATACAGTATACACACACGTGTACACACACATATATAAATATGATAAGTGAGTATATCTGCATGTAAACACAAACTAAAACACAGTATTAACATATTAGTATATAGAAAAATGAACATGAATATGTGTTCTGTACACAAATATCAACACTATAAATGTTGGTGTGTGTGTGTGTGTGTGTGTGTGTAAAATTACAAGCATTTGACAACTACAAACATTCTCAGTGTCACTAAATTCAGTTGATTGTTTATTTAGTGGGTAATTTAAGTGAAACTTATTATGTTTTGAAAGAAAATGAGGAATTTGCGATCCAAAGATCATGTTCCTGAAATATGTTCATGACAAAGGTGTTTTCTCCAGGAACAGTAGAAATGTACCAGCATAGGAAAACATCAGTGATCTTAAAATGTGATCAGACCAAAGGTACTGTCTAAAGTAAAGAAAGTAAAGCCACACCATGTGCAACTATAAACCTTGGAATCAGACAACCGTGAGGCAGTCACCAAAAAATAGGGGAAAGAAGATAGGAGATGCTGTGATGTTAGTCGATGAATTTTCCATTTTCACATTAAAATGTTGCCCAATGCAACCTTGAGGCATGATTCCTAAATGCAAGGCTAAGAGCAGGATTTGACAAATAAAATAATCATATATGATAGAACCATGTCACCCCGTCCTGTTATTGGTGCTAAGTGTAGTCAGTTGGGATGCATACCTGTGTGCTTTCAGCCTTAGGACACTCGTGGACGAAATACTGAGGAATCTTCATCAGGGAGACGAGGACCTCACTACGGTGAGAAAACTGCCCGAAAAGATGGCATCATCAAACGCTACATTTCACTGACACTGCTCCTGACTACATCTGCCTCCTTGCTACATCGTGATTGAAATGTTTGACAAAAGCGTCATAGTATCATGAATAAATACCTTCGACAGTAACTTTGGAAGCACCATGAGGAAATGTTCAGTGAGCTTAGTGCAGTCATCAGTCTGAACTTTCCTTTCTCTGGCAGACATTACCTAGAACCCAAACACGTACAGACTTGTAAGTCAGTCAATTGGTATTGAGATCGATAAATCAGCTCTAATTTCAGATAGTCGCAGTTGTTTTGGTGTATCATCCACAAAATTAAGAAAAGCATACTGATGTGGAAATGCCAGTGGTGCAACTCACCTCAATAGAAAGGCTTAAAACCAAAACTATAACCTTGTTTATAAGTTGCCAGTTATGCCGAGACAAGGCACCAAGTAGATGTCAATGAGATTGGTTAAGGGTTTGGAATAGGCCTCTGTCCCATGTACGTCTTGGTCTGTCAAAAATTTGTCTGAACTAAAGAGTTCTTCACGTGTTTCCAATGTAGCAGGCACAAACAAAACAAATGTTACATCATGCTTGTGAAGAAGCATTCGCACAAGCAATATCAATTTTCACAAGGCTTTGGAGTTGAATCTCGATTTTAAATTTTGGTTTGTCTGAATGTAGCACCACTTGCCAACTGTGGAAGAGAAAGCCCTCACACATGGACATGATGGACACACTCACTTTTTTAGCACCAGTCCTCCCCGCCAGAACGGGACCCTCTGAGACCTGACGCACAGATGCGAGTAGAATTTCCACAACGACCAACTCTTCTTTTTGGCTGAGGCCTGTACACATGCACAATTTATACATTTATGGGAACATGTCTTAGTACAAAATCTGACACCACCGGGCCGTCTTTCAGAAATCCTATGGGAAATCTTTTGCTTAAATCACACTCGCCACCTAGGATGTTTGACCACACCATTTCGCCTATATTTCTGTGTTCGTCAGTGTGTTGTCGACGGCGACATGGGGGGGTCGAGGCGCTTTCGCGTTTGCCTATCTTTCCGTGTTCGGCCGTGACTTGTGAGACGATGCACTGAGCTTTTCTCTCCTCCTCCTCCTCTCTATCGTCTCCCTCTCCGCCTCACTTGCATTTATCAATCCACAGATCCTACCTTGAACACTACCAGTGATAATGGACCTCCAGACATCCGGGTTCTGCTCCTGATTGGCATGCTGTGCATCTACTTCTGTGCATCCCTACACCTGTTTCTATTTCGGTCTCACTCTTTCTCTCTCTCTCCATCTTTCTTTAAACCCAAACTGTCAAGGCAGTTGGCCACCCACCTGCAGCCTGGCTTGCCCGAGGTTTCTCCCCTTTAAAGGAAAGTTTTTCCACGCCACTGTTGCTGATGGGGGATATGTTGTGTCTCTGTGTGTTCATCTTGTAGAATTTGAATGTTTACGTGTTGAGAAGCTCTGCCTGCTCTATCCTGGGAAGAACCTTGAGATCCTTTCTATTATGATTTGGCGCCAGTCAAATACAACTGCCACTTCAAATGAAACGCTCACATAAACACACACCTGCACTCTGTGAGGTAGGGTCCTGTAACAGAATGGATGTGAGTGTAGGCCAGTCCTTCAGCAGAGCACCACCGCAATTCCACAGGCTGTCCACTAGGTATATCACATGCTTATGCACCTGTAGTAATGCAAACAAAATAAAAATGCAATTATGTGGTATTGACATCCTCAAGTCAGGAAGACTATTAGGTTGATCATGGATTTTATGATGACTGGCTGGATAGCTGGTTGTGTGAGTCATAGCAGCATCTCACCTCAGACTCGTGGTAGAAATGCAGGAGCGCCATCAGTCCAGCAAGCATTCCTTTTTTGTTGACCTCCTTTTCATTTCCTTCTTCGTAAGCCTCTGATGCTGCGATGTTGATACGCCTATAAGAGGTCAACATGATGTGGGTGAGCGGTGCTCCCATTGCTTTTGGGGATGTTTTATTTTTACAGAATCCATGTCAATGTACTTTGAAAAAAGGAGCTCCCCTCCAAGCAATGCCACAGGCCGTTGTGAACTGTAAACTACTTGGAACAGTTGCTTGTAATCCTCTGGAGTGAAAACATCGTCACACATCCTAGAGGGGATGGAACATTGATGCTGGTAAAAAGAAATAAAAACTAAGATATACACTGTTCAAGTCAAAGGACCAAGACATTGTTGATGTCTCACTTGGACATGAGGAGCAGGAGTTTCATTGCTTGTACAGCCACTTCATTATCCTTATCTAGGGTCATGGAGATCAGTCGATCCTGGAAGAAACACAAATCATGTTATTGCATGTAAACACATGGTTGCAAAAAACAGACAATATATGGTTACATTTTTAACCTTAAAACGACTGGTGAAGAGGTCGAGTTTGCGCAAGAGCAGACGATCTTCATACAAACCCTGCAGACCCAACACACACTTCAGCCGCACGTCTGGTGTCTGAAAGTTACAAAAAAAACTTGAAAAACGTACATTAATACAATGGGGGATACTGTAATGTGTAAACAACACATAAAAGTATTTAATCTAATTAATTTCTCCTTCTTTCTACTGCTAATCATCCACTGAAACACCCACTGCCTTCACACACTGTCAAACACTGTCTTTCTGACCTACATCCATGTGCCCTCTCTGTGGTCTTCCACTTTTCTTCTTACCTAGCAGCTCACTGTCCAACAGTCTCTCTCCATTATATCCATTATCTTTGCTCTGCATATGACCAAACCATTCCAGTCTTGACGAACATAAATCCTGCTTCTCTGCCTCCCCTTACCACAGGTAGCAATATCATCTGCAAACATTGTCTGTGGAAATTCCTCCCTAACATCATCGTCAATCTGGACAGATGAAACTAAGATCAACCTGTGCCAGAACAATTGAAAGACACTCATGATGTAATGTAGAGGTTTTCTGTAAAACCCTATGGAGGGAGTGTGATGGCCTGAGCACACATGGTTTCCAATATCATTGGGTCACTCATGTTTACTCATAAGGTGACAGAAGACAGAGGCAGCCAGGTGAATTCTCAGTTACGCACTCTCTGACAAGAGTTAGCCAACTTGATTGCCTCACTGTACAATAAGGAATAACCCAAAACATATTGCAGATACAAACGAGGGATTTTTAAAGGCAAAAAAGTGATAATTCTTCAATGGCTGTTGGATCTCATCCTGATGCAGCATGCTTTTCAATGGCTGCAGTTGAGTCCTGGCAACACATCAGAGAGATGTCCGTGGGTCACTGACTCTAGGCAGTCATTGTATGCAAATGATTCTCAGCCAAGTATTAAAAATAAACATTTGATCTATGATGCTAATTAATCAAAATACTTTTGAGCCCCGGTAAAAGAAAATACAAAGACGTATATCATGATAATAGCAAAGACCTGACAACATTTTCATCTGTGCAAATGGGACATTTGTAAGTCCAATAGGTAAAGACGAGTAGTTACATTTCACACCAAATTGCTGTACATTATATCTCTTTATTCATTGCCATGGTAATCTGGCCTCTTGAGGACCATCGCCTTGTTGTTGAGGCACTCGGTGAGAATGAATTTGACCACTTTGCCAGAGGAGCCATTTCAAATCCACACCATCAACTAGCTCTCTCAGTCTGCCTGTCATTGCCCATGCATTTAACATACCAACTGCCACCATTATACTTCTAACTTAACATTTCTGGTGCTGCCTACCACCTCTCTGCCTCAAGCCAATAGTTGTTAACTTTCTAGCAGCATCCTTTTGGCCCACAGGATCCAAGACGGTCGGTGTTAACAAAGGCCTCGAGTGCTCCAGTAATTCTTTCGTAATTATGTGTGATTCCAATGTTAATTTCTGGCACAAGTGTCTTGCCAGATGCAACCTCATGATGCAACCTTCACCATTAACCCAGGCTAAGGATAGGCACAAGAGCTACACTGCACAAAGAGGTGTTCTTGTTGGGGCTGGTTTGTTGTGGAAATAGGTTATACAGGTCAATACCCACAAGGTGAGAGCAATCGTGTCAGCTTAAGATGGAGACTGACTCTCTTTATCCAGCAAAAAGAATGAATTTCAAGCCATTTGAACATCATTACAATTTAAAAAATAATACAGACAATACATTTTGCATTCTACTTTATGATGCAGGAGATGTTGTTGGTTACCTTGTCATACATCATCCAGCCCATGTATTTCAGATAACTGTCATTAAGAAATGCACTGCTGTATAGCTTCATCCATGAGCCCAACTCATCCGCACAGATGGAGCGGATTTCTGGAAGTATATCACTGTGAGGGTGCGCACATTCACACACACAAAAATCTCACTGTGTGTAATTTCATCATTTTTAGGGAGCATTATAGCCCCTAAGGATAATTATGCAGCATACCGATATCGCTTGAGAAAAACTCCTTTGAAGATGGCATCCATCATGTTTTCTATCTCAGCTCTTTTGTCCTGCAGCTGGAAGAACACCAGTCCATCAACAAATGCAGCAAATGAACAAAGGTGACAAAAAAACCTATATAATCTCTTCTCATGAACACACAACGCCATCTCACCTCTGCGATTTTCTTTTGCATTCTCTCAACCTGGGCTGGTCCTCTTTGCCGCATAGTCTTTGTTCTCTGTACTCGGGACAGTTTCTGACTATTTTCGATTCCAACACTTAGACTGAGAGCCACGCCGACTAGAGAGCTCAACAGTCTCAGCGCTGCACAAACATATCCAGATTGAAAAAGTGTGACGCTTATTTTTTGAAGGTCTTCATCTTTCTGTGTGTGTGTCCATTTTCTTTACCTGCAAGTGTACAAGTGTGTCTGAAGGCCCGTACGCAAGAGTCAGATAGCTCAGTGAGCAGGGAGATTAGAGCTTCCATCAGGTATCCATCAAAGATGACACTGTGCTGAAACTGAGCCACCAGCACAGACATGAAATCGCAAAACTCTGCATGGAACCAGCGTCCATACGGTCCAGATTCGATCAAAGGATATTCAACGCTGTCCTATAGAAATCACAGAACAGAGATCATCCGGTAAAATTGTTGAGCCACTGACATCGAAAAACAGTGATGAACACAGTTGATCTGTGCTGACGCCAACATGATTACTAACTGTGTCCATGGGCCATGTGACTGTGAGGATCCATGGAAATGCAAGAAACCTCTTATACTGTAGACTTGTCTCCTGGAAGATACACTAATTGACTTCCATATTCAAAGCATGTGAGTTAGATTTGAGAAGAAGAAGAAATGAATGAGTGAGCAAGAGAAACATTAACCGCAGCTTACCTCATCCACCTGTTCCACCATCTTACTCATGATGTCACTGTCATCTTTATTAAGACACATTTCTGCTGTGACCACACCTATGAGAAAAATGTGAAGCACATGGGGTACACAAGGATTCTCTTGTGCAATATCACTATCTGGATACTTGTTTTCCTCACTGGTTAGCTTCAGTGGGAGTCTCGAACAATTCTTGAACACTATGAATTCGCAGTACAACATACAACAGCTACAACATGAATCAATTTCAGAATTACAATCAAGGGGGAACAGTGTGCTTTCGTGCATGCGATATACACCAAATTACCTTTGCATCCACAACACTGAATGAAGAAGCTGATGAGATCAAGGAGTGAACGGTCTCTGTCCATCACATAAGCCCCGATCCAATCATCAATCACTGTCTGCATGAGACACACAGACACAAACACACAGACACTGGTAGTGCAGGACATGTATGAGGATGGCAATACAGTGGTGAGCTGACAGATGGGTTCAGGGTGTGGGTGGCGCTACATCAGGAATGTATCAATGGTGATGGACAGGTAGGTAGATGATGTGAGACAAGATTGTCTATGGCATAAGGTTTAGGGATGACATTGTCATCTGTGAGAGAGCGGGGGGAAGTGACAGAGAACTTGGAGAGGAAGACAGGTGAATCGCAATCCTTGGAGTAAATATCTTTCATCAGTCGTGCAAAGTGATGGACAGCGCACAAGAGAGATAAAAATTACGGTGCCCGGTGGCATGAGTGGAGGAGGGTGTGTGGCTTTAATGCTATTAGATTGTCTACAAGAGAAGAGGCTGAGCTGGAAATGACATAGATGAAGATGCTGAGGATTCTATTTCAGTCAATTCCATTCCATACCCAGGTTAAACAGGATTAAACATGAGCACGTCAGAGATTTGATCACATGCACAGAAGAGATACTGAATATACTGTGCAGAAGTTTTTAAAGGTGGAGTTGCAATTGTAATACCACAGAGAGGAATCTTTGACATAGTGAAAGTGGACGTGAGGAAAGAGGGACCATCAGTTGAGGACATGAAAGAAAGGAACTGAAAAACCATATGAAAAAGAACAAGATTCAAGACGTCACAATTCGGTCAAGATCACAACTCCCATACCTGCATGGCACTTTTGCCCATGGTAACCACCTCGAACAGTGTGACAGCCTCCACATGCTTCCGTTTCTTGCGTCCTGATCCACTGGTTGGGCTTGGCTTGACATCACTGCTTTCAACATTCTCCGAACCATCACAGACTCTCTTTTTCTTCCTCTTTGAGACGTTTCAGAATTGAGAGGGTATAATAAACAGGGTTACAAACATACTGTGTTACAAGGTGTGTGAAAAGAGCCTCACAAATTCTCTGGCACGCTTCATTTACAAAATCTTTGGGAACTTTTGCCAAGCAAGTCTATTTCATTAAATCACAAATACACATTTACCACACTCCTACGTCTATTCTCATTCCCAGACTCGTCCCCCGATTGTGTGATAGCTGCAGAGGGGGTTGCCTCATCATTAGTGTTTTCACTGTGAAAACATAACCAACAGAGCAAACATTTTACAAACAACT
Organism: Carapus acus; assembly: GCA_900312935.1. NCBI lineage: Eukaryota > Metazoa > Chordata > Actinopteri > Ophidiiformes > Carapidae > Carapus > Carapus acus. The sequence continues at coordinate 42,059 of OMPJ01007194.1, read as the reverse complement.
TTCTCCACGTATATGTACACAACTTGTTATGGATCCTTACGTCTGCGGTGTAAGCCGAGTGGCTGCTTTAGCAGTGGGATCTGGTATCATTTCTCCTCACGTTTTCACAGGGATCAGGTGTGTGTCTCTGGATCCACAAATAAGATCCATGTCTGCGCTGATTGGGAAAAAAATGTTAACATGAAAAAAAATGGTAACATGCAATGAGGCAGATTAAATGAAAAACTATAAAACAAGGGGAAGAAACAATTAGTAAATAAGTAATATGAATGTGCTGCATTATCCATCCACAAAATGTATACATTCCAGCACACCCCATCCCAGATCAACAGTGACAATCCAAATCAATGGCATCTTTCAAGCAACGTTTCGCACTACATCCTCTGGACAATTCAGTATCATTGATCAACCAACCATACATGTTTTTAGATAATGAGGACAAGCCAGAGTACTCAGACCAAATCCACCCATACACTAAGAGCATGTAAACACTTAAGAGAAAGGCCATAGCCAGGACTCAAACCTGAGGTGACTGTTGTAACCACTACACCACCATGTGGCCAAATGATTTTCATAGTTGTGTCAGTCCATACTGTGTCGTTAATTTGATGTTTACAATCATATGTTTTGTCTACATATTTATTCAACTGAAACAGGAACTGTGGTGCTGTATGCAAAGGTTTTGCACGTTGTATGTGTGTGCATAATTAGCTTTTAGAAACAAACATTTTCTTTGTATTGATCCTTATGATTGCTCCTATCTGTTTATTGAATGTTTTGAATGTTTATAGCAGGTTGTTTGTTACCGATGTATCTGTTGCTACATACTGTATGTATTTTCTTATCAGTGCAGTCTTTCTCAAGGCAGCTGCAACTGTCCCTGGGCTCAATTTAGTATTTGTGTTTGAGATCCCGATTCTCAAGAGTCTTGGATAGTCATAATTCTGCGGCCGTGAACGACAGGAGACTCAGTCACAGTTAGGGATGTCCAATATCGGCTTTTTTGCCGATATCCGATATGCCGATATTGTCCAACTCTTAATTTGCCGATACCGATAACATCCGATACTGATATGTGCGCCGGTAAACGCCTCAGGAGCGCATAGGCACTATAGGGTCGAACGCAAGCATTATTTTATTTGTATCGGTTTTTATTTTATCGGTTTTAAAGCAAAAAAATCCGATACCGATATTACATCTTTATACTAATATTTGCGGGCCGATATTATCGGACATCTCAGTCACAGAGAATAGTCTCATCTGTGTTTACCTTTACAGTCAAGGCTGAGGTGACTGCAGCCAGATGTTAAAGCCTAAAAGTATGCATGCTGACTACACAGACTGTCAAAAAAAGCCCACTCTCAAAGAAATTGTTTGACATAAAAACCTCATTAAAGATGATCTGCAGAGGCGACTCCTGAGGGGAGTAATTGACAGTAGTACAGGTAATCATGCCCATCGCATCAAGGCAGGTGAACCAGGCGATTGCTTGGGGCCCCAAGCAGGCCAGGGGCCCCAAGACAATGACTGGTTATGAATAAAATACAACGACAAACTGTGTGAGCGCCCCTTCAATTTGTATGATGGCCAGTGTAATGAAGTGCAATGACACTGTTATGGGGATCCCCCTCAAGGGGGCCTCTCTCATTAGTTGCTGGCAGAAGCCAGCAAGCCTGGTTCTTGATTCCTATAGACGGAAAATAACAAAATCTCGCCTATCACCATGAGGCAGAGTTTTCTATCAGGCAGCCAGAAAAGGAGGAGAGAAAGGAAGAGGGGGAAAAGAATAAACAAGAAAGTGATAAGAGTTAAATTTCACTGGATAAAATAGGTGTCTCGAACAAATGGTGTAATTTAGCAGCAGGAAGGCTTGCAACAAAGAATAGGGGTAATGTTTACATGAGCTACCTGCCTGACAGTTGATGCTAGTGACGAAACAAGGACAGTTTGTACAACTTTTTGTGAACCAACTGAATATGGCTACTCACTTGAATGTTTATTGACAGCCTAATGCAGACGCAGATCTGTACCAGAATCACTGTCAATTTCAGTCAAGAACATGACATTGCAATAGTGTTTTAATAGGTTTTGATGAAAGGGGCAGCTTCTCTGCTATGCTAACTATTCCACCATGATAGGGGTAGTAAAACCTAAGATGATTTGGTGAACGTTGCATTATAAAAGCAGACTAGAGCATTCATGTCTAGTAGTAGCCTATCTATATACACGCCCAGCTGTTAACTGGTGATTACAGCACCTGGTGTCTAATTCTCAAACAGCAGAATGCTTAAATGCTATGTTAAGCAAAAGTAAGTCCGTGTACTAAGCATATAACATTAGCTTGGGATGTTATGGTATGGTTGTTATGATGGTGTTTTGTTTGTTTGTTTGTTTGTTTTGTTTTGTTTTGTTTTTTTCTTTGTTGCAAATATTCAAATGTAAACACAGTATATGCAACAGCGTTTTTGTTCAGTCAATTTCATTTATTGATATAAAGTGTAGCTGAACTTCAACAGTATGTCTATGATGTGGTTCCTGTAGGATTTGGCTAGGGCAGATAAATCTCAGGTTTTAGGGAGATCGGGGAGGAGTGGTTCATCTTGCTTGGTGCCCCAAAATTACTTGAAACGGCCCTGAACGTAATGTCGTTTGAGGACAGAAGAGTTGGTATATATCCACCATATCCAGTGAAATGATTTTGGTCCCCTATGTAAGCTCCTTAATTGAGAGTTATACAGAATTGACAGAACAATCCGTGGCTAGCCACTCTGACATGCTCACTCCCGCAATCGTCGCTCCTTGAAGAAACATCCCGTGTTGGTAATAGACCGGACATCTGCAAACATTTAAAGTTTGTGGAATTTGTCTAAATTGAAACAATTCAGTCTTGCGATAGTACTCTGTTATGTAAAGGCTGTCAAACTGATTCTTTAAAAATCGCGACTGTTGTCAACTTAAGCCCATGATCAAGTTGCTAAAGAGCTTGGTTCACATTGATTGGCTTAAGCACCGAATCCTAATATATGATTGGACCTTTAATACGTCAATCATACCTTAATCCTTCCTGACGTCTATGACAGACGCCGCTTTGCAAGGTTTTCCGAGATTGTCACCGCTAAAATCGGTTTCACAAAATATGGATTTAAAGCATAACGCATACTTCATTACATACAGAAAGCAGCCTACACCGTTTACTAATGACGGAAGTATTCGCAAGGTTAGCTAGCTATGGCTTTAACTACTTTATGAAATAGCGCATTTCATATTATCTTATTTCTATCAATAGTCCAATGGAGGTCATCCTACCGGAGATATGTGCTTTGATTGGAGTGGTAGTGGTCATTGCATTGGCGGGGAAGTGAGAGAGTTGAAGGGTTGGAACAACAGCAGGAGGAGCCATGCTCATACACGAACGCCGCGCTCACGTGTAATCAGAAACGTCAGATCATTAAAGGGACCTCGTTCCTGTAGCTGCATTTCAGAGAACGTCGAGGGAAAAAAAGGCTTCTGGTTTGTCCGTTCGGCGTAGCTGGTGTCGATTGATGACACAAGCAGTACGCGGTATTACTATACGTTACTTATGAACAACTCCCTGTCCACCCCACCCCTGTTTCGACCATTTCTCTCTGAGGATGCTCTCTTGCACATATGCGTTCTCCTATGTCTTGTGGCTGGGTTGGATGTCACTCATCTACTTGAGCAAAAAATGTTTGAATCGGGGTGACATATGCATATAGGCACCACAAAGTGTGCTGTTATTTATATTGACTTGTTGCAAGAATGCCTACCACAGGCATGAGTAAAATCAGTGATAAAGACGTGCGGGTTATTTGGGCAAACAATCATTAAGCATTGATGTCAGAGTCAAGCCAGATTTCTAACTGAATCAAAACAAAACACTTACCAAAACGCCAACTAGTATTTTATTGCTGTATTACAGTTTATTCAGAGTTACGACGGGTTCTGTAAACATACTGTACATACACCAAGCATTATTTGAGTTGAAAATGCATCCTCATTTGCATACAATTTTGTTACACCAGCAAAAGGTTGATATTGACAAACTATACACAAATCTGTCATCATTACTTGCTTGAATAAAATAGCACCATTTAAAATTCCGTCAACCTCAGAAAATAATTGTATTAGTAATTTTTGTAGAAAGATGATTTTTTTTTTTGTCTAAATCATCTCCTTGTTATACTGACCACCTTATGTAAAATTGCCTACATCCTCAGTTAAACAGATCATGCCATTCTACCCTGTTAGTATAATTGTTTGTAAATATTATTCATTCAACAAATGGTCCAGTTTTTTGTGTTTCCTGAAAAATCTGGAAAAAATGACTTAGGATATTCTTTTAAGACGGCGTCCATTTGTGACATCTATTCACAAAAATGCTGGGGTTCTCTTTCGTTCAGGGTGCATCCCAGTGATAGAATTTGCTTCATACATATACTGGCTTGAATGGGTCATAACAAGAACTGTGATGTGTAGGTCATAGTCGTGTGAAGGTCCTCTGTCAGCTCTGCTGGTAATGTCAATACCAAGGATCCTATCCTCTGAATTACTTGTAATATCCTGCACACAGATCAGAACATTATTATTTGATTTATCAGGTTGGGGTTGCTTTCCACATGCTAAAAAAGCAGACTGTGCACTTACCAGTTGATATAATGTGCAGCCAGTTGTGGCTCTTGCCTGGAGCCCAAATCTGTAACCAGGGACTGTTTCATTTGTTTGAAATTAGCCTCTATATCTTTCTTTATAACAGTGAAAGCTTGGATTCCCCTTAAGGAGCTGATGACATGCTGTATTCAAGTAATAGTAAATACAGTCATTTGAAATGACAAGGAAACGTACACGGTTAAAAAGGACAGAGTGAAGTTGTGTTGAGGCAAACATCTTAAGTTTCTTACGTATATAACTGAGAGCTGGTGGGGAACATATTTATGGCTTCCAAGGTGCCTGATATCCTCTTCTAGCTGCCGACTCAGTACTAGGAGCTGGTTGAGTTTAGCTATATGGTAAAAGTATTCTGCAACAGAGTGTCAAGTTACATTACATTTATCATGTGGTATAGTAGATCATTACAATAGTGATCCCAATGTCAGTTGATGTGATTACTTTGGATATAAATATGTAAGTTTGTCTGCCCAAGACCATCTGAAAAACAATTGCATACAAAAAGGACGATGTGACTGTTTCCTAGCATAGCATGCATCCCAACAATTATCCAAATTGGATTTAAAACCCTCGACATAAATCAAGCAATTTGCCTCCCAAGTGGAGCTCTCACCATCCATTGCTGGCTTGTCGAACATTTCTACTGCAATCCCCTGAATGAGGAACACTTCAACACGTGGAAACAAAGCTGACAGCCCCATTGTGTCCAGGTAATCCTGAAGCATAATACATTGCTTGAATTAAGCAGAGTCACATTTGGGTAGAGGAATATTTTTTTTGCAGTAGAGAGTTCAGAGAGTAACACTGTACAGGGGTGAATTAATTTGATATTTTCGGGCTCAGCTGTAAGGAAACTGTTTCCGCTGTGGCTGTAAAATAAGAAGTCTACCTCCAGCTGAGGCAGTGGCTTAGGTAGATGTCCAAGGCATTGCAGCATTTGGTCAAGAATATCCGCCCCTATGATACAGTAATGACAAATACACGTGTCAAGACAAAATTAACTTCTGTCTTCACCATCAGGGATGCTGGACACTTTGCCATTCCTACCTTGAGCCTGAAGAGAGTCCGACTCCTCTGGGCTACAGTCAAGATCTAACTGCTCCTGGAACTTCGCCATATTCACAATGAATTACCACAATTGAGATCAAGATACTTTAGATGTGGGAGGTCCGACTGGTCTGATTCATTGAGCTGACACTAGGAGACCTTACCTGCTGCATCTGTGCCCTGATGAGAAGGTCCAACTGCCCACATAGACAGAACATTTCCAGACCCACTTGGTCATGACTAAGCTGAAGGGGCATCAGCGGTCTCTTAACCTGTAGCTCCACTGTTCAGTAAGCAGACATATTGGGGTCTTTCTCATCACACAGAGCCGCCCCACTCCGTCCCGCCCCACCCCCAAACCCAAACACGCTTGGTCTTACAACGCGTATATGCATCAACGGATTTAATATAACGTTGAGACGACGGCGAAAGGCCGAGGAAGCCGTGTTGACGAGATGTGCATCGACATTCAATCTCTGCTACATTGCACAAGCAATTAGTCAGTATCACATAAGGTAGAGACGCGGCTCACCTTTATAGATCGTATGGTAAAAGCAAGGAAGACAGAGCGGTTCTGAGGTGTTGGCAGCCATTCCAGGGTAACTCCTGAATTTTAAATACACCTGCAAAGAAGTCATGACAAAACACTTCCCGTCGACTCGTGAAAATGGGCGAGACAAATTGGACGAAGCGTTTGTGGCATTCGTACGATTGCAACCACAACGGAACTACAAATGAACGCTATTACACCAACTCTTCGCCAAACACGGAGTTATTTTGTACGAGCAAGATGTCACACTTACAGATAGATGGCGTATAGAATTACATTGCCTCCGAAAGACGTTTTCTGCTCCGACATGGGGGACGAAGCATTCAAGACGACGCCCACAACAGCATGTGCGGTTTTGAACGCTACCCTACAGACACTCTAGGGACCACCCGGCGCTGTGGATGATGTCATCCTAGCCCGATCACCTTGCACAGGGGATGCGCTCTTCACTTAAAACACATACTGTATGTGGGGTACAGTTTACTACACACGCGCGCACATTTTTTTCTTTACACTATGTCCACTGGTAGGTCTGTAGTTCTTGTTTATTAAACAACAGATTCAGGCAAGAGGTCTCAAAAGCGCTCTTAACAAAATATAACTGGCTTAGAAAGTCTGTCACAGTTTTACAGTATACAAAGTTGATGTTTCAAATAAAAATGCAAAGATAAAGACACAGTAGAGAACACACTGTTTAGAGATGGAGCTACAAGGAATATATCCCCTTTACTTTATATTTAAAAAAAAGGAGAAAAAAAAACAAGAAAAGGCAAAGTCTTTCTATGAAATCTGGATTCTTTCCAACACTCAAATATACATGTATGTACATAATTAAGTAAACATCTTTTATCTTAATATACCTGTGCTTGGAAGTAAACCTGTCGGAAACATTAACATGATCATGCCCTTAAGCAATAAACAGTTCCCTCCTTTGTTATTCCTCTGTGTGACTGCACTTCAGTCACATGACCAGATGTCCAAAGGTCAAAAGTCTCTCGCCTATCAAAATGATGAGCCATCAAGAGCTATTAAGTCCAGTCAGCGAAGCCTAGAAAAGACATCTTGGGACCACAGTCATTGAGTTTTCTTTGAGACCTTCCAGGTTAGGACATGTGTCAAAGTGACACCATTGACTTCGACTGCTGCTGATGAATCTGAGTCTATTGACGACCACCAGGGGGTAGGGTGAGGTTGGCCATCAGTTCATGTACCGATGCAAATATTGTGCACTCACCTGAAATAAAACAGTGGTAAGACTTTTGATATCATATATGAATTTCAGATGCATGGATCAATCTGTGCAATAATCATCATTTCATCCCGTTCAACTCATCAGCGATCATTAAATAAGAAAATTGCCATGTTCAGTTAGCATGAAAAGGCCATTTTGTCATCGACAAAGTATTACATCCATCATTTAATACTTTATTACAAATGTAAGATGTCAACAAATTCTGCATTTGCTAGTTTCCTTCCCATAATATAGTAAAAATAAGCGCAAGAGAATGAGATGGGAAACACGATCTATCGCAGGGGTGCCCATACTTTTTTTGGCTCGTGATCTACTTTGGCCAAGTCAAAGAGATCTACCCTCCCACCCCACTCACCCCAAAAAATAATTAGGACACACACACAGACTTTCATGGGCCTTAATGAATGTTAAACAGCTCCTCTCACACACCATTCGAGCAAGAAGCTGATCTGTGTCAGTGAAGTCCGGAGATTCGTCAAACTGTCCATTTACAGTGAGAAAATTGCAGTGAACAACCTGCGATGTCCGTCAAAAGCTGCTGGGTTAGATGCACCTGAAACTGTACTTCTTGACAGCTCCACAGCTTTGATCGAAGATAATATTTATGTCTTATATCTTTTTTTCAAAGTAGTTCCTTAACCTTTCTCTTTCTTTGCTCGCTATGTGGTGGTAAGTCTGTATTGTAGCGTTTATGGACAGGTCGAAAATGCTGCTCCAAAACTTTCTTCTTTGGTATTGGCACAATAAGACTGACAGATAAGGCTTACGCACTTCGAAAATGACAAAGTGAGGAAATTTTCTCTTCCCATTCTGTATGATAGTGACATGTTTTTGGCTTTTTACTTTTCTCGCTCCCCAAGTCATTTTGATATCCTTTCTTAAGTCAAAGAGTTAAACAAGGGGTAAAAATTTGAGGCTTACTTTGCCAGCTTGTTAGTTTTGCTCACTAAATTGAGCAGGCGTAGTGGCCCAAGTGCCATCTCTTTTTTCCTTTTTTTTTTAACACTGCCATGCGATCTACCCACACTACCTTTTTGATCGACTGGTCGATCGCCATCGACGTAATGGGCAGCCCTGGTCTACAGCAATACACATGATAGCCACAAGGAGGAAAATGCATGGACAACAGACTATTGAGCGAGACTCTGGTGAAACACAGTTGCTGCTTCCCTGTTGCATATTTTGTGGCTCACTTTGTGACACGTCCTCAGAGTCTCACGGCTGGAATCCGAAGGGTGTTGAATTGTAGCAAATAAATGTAGTGGAAATTCTGTTTAATTTTCTTTCCTTCAATTGTCAATGCTACTGTCTTTGTTCTGACAGAAAGAAGTTCGTGTGTTGTGCTTGAGGCTAGTTGAACATGATGAAAGGAGTAATTCTGCCAAAAGCACTTTCATTTCAGAAAGGGAAAAAAATCATTGACCACTGAACATTGACCAATTCATAATGAAGGTAGTAATAGAGGTGTAATTTTTTCTCAAGTTAGATGTCAATATACAAGACTCTGGTCACAATGTATGCACAGTACCATACTAAATGTACTGAGATAAAGTAGCATGTACAGTCTCACCTTGTCTGGCAGGATGAAGCTCATTGAACCTCTTCAGAATACTTGAGACCATGAGTGCTGCGGCCCCAGAAGAGCTGTGCTGCCTAGGAATGTCAGCCTGTTGAGTTAGGCCTGTGGCCATGTCATACACAATTGGTACAATTATGCTGATTGCCTCCTGGGGAACAGGGACGCGTTGTGTGAGCTGCAGCTACAGACAACAAGAAGTAAATGTTATAATCAGCATCAGGTGGCACCCATTTAAATGAATAGAAAGCAGATGCAGGTGTGATGCTAGTTGTGCTGCAGCACTGATGAGATGCTGCTGACTTACAAAGAAGAGCATCTTGGACTTGAGCACTACAGCAATGGTTCCAGGAGGGGCAATGGGAGGAGCACTTGGTGGGATGGTTAGACAGAATTGGACGTTCCACTTCAACTGAGCAGCCTGGTCAGGGAACTGTTGGAGAAGGACAGCATGCAATTGCACATTTAATCGGAAACAGTATCTAGCATTTTAAGAGTCTGTTGCTGAATGGCTGTACATATATTCTGTACACAAACAAACTATGGAACACATCATAATGTTATATTATGTCTCAACTGCTGCGGCGGGACAGGAGTGCTACTATTAAAAAACACCTTACTATGTGAAACAAATGTTTTCGCAGTTTTGCTGATATAGCAGCAATTTTCAAATATGATCGCAAAATCCACATCTTTGGAGTTCATAAATGAATTTTGCACAAAAAAAAATCTGATTTGTAACAAATAACAATGTTATCGTTATCTGGCACATCCACATATACTCACACATAAAAAAATCCATGTCTCACTATCTGAACTGTATATTAACACACATTCATACAAACATGCATACTGGCTATTTATGCATGATATATTATAATATAATATTCGCAAAATATAGGGCTAAATATTAGCAAAACATGTGTCTAGAAAAACACAAACACACATTCTTGAATGCAAAAAAACTGCTGTTGATAATTGCAGGCATCACCTATAAACATCTTCTACAAGACAAAAAAATACACACCAGTTCGAGCTTCATGATGCGTACGCAGTCTCTCAGTATATTAGTGGGTGCCCCCAATAGCTTTGTGAAAGCATTCAGAGTGTTGTATTTAAATGGAGGGCCAGCCACCTACAATAGAAAACACAGAAACGCATTAACCGGATGTTTAGGTAACACCAGACCTTCAGTTTTTGAGGCATAGTCGCTGTCCTTGGGCAAAGCAGCATGTTTAAGGCAGCATGAGGTTTAGGGATCATAAGAAAACACAAAGAATCTTGTTGTTGTCGAACAAGATGTTCACACAATGTCTACACAAAGATCAAGGTTGTAGTATGGATGAACATAAAACTATGATTGCATTTCAATGTATCCCTTAGCGACAGTTTTGTTGTTGACTCACAACTCAACAAGACGGCAAAAGATATTCACATTTGTGAGCGGTGTCTGAAAATAAACCAAGCATCCATTAAGTGAAGGTGACAGGAATCCCAGACTATTTTCATGAAAGTGAAAGCTTTACTTCAAAGGCAGAAAAGAGGCCGCAACGAGTGGTGGTTTTGTCAATGTGTAAGTAAGATTCCCACGTCTACCACATTACTCTCCTACTATTTGGGTTTATGCCACGGTAGTTGTCTAACACCACTTAATACCTCCGGCAAAAGTTACATCAAAACAACTGGCTCAGTCCAAAGTGGTTTCCTGCTACTTTTCTCAGCATACTCAGTTTTTATGGCAACAATATTCCCCAAAACAGAAAAAAATAGTGTGTGGCTTTCAACAGCTCACAAAACAAAGATTTATCTGCATATAGGGTCATTTTTTACCTTACAAACTGTAAGAAATCTGACTCTTTCTTCCTCCAACATCTGCAATCCCTGTGTAGGCTTTCTTGTTTTTTGGGCGTTTGGCACACAACTCTGCCTGCACAGAGTCAACTGTGCATTTGAGGATGTAATCGAGCTCTAAATACTTACATTAAGAACTCATTACTAAATACTAGATTAATACTTATATTGAGAGCCCTTATATTAATATCAAAACTATGCACAGAGTCAACTGTGCATTTGAGGATGTATTCAAGCTCTTAATATAGGAAACTATCTTTTCTTCATTATGCTTCAACCACTTATAACTTCTTATAACTCACTGTTTTCCAGATAGTGGGCATTGAACGTCAATCAGTCCACACTTGAGGGTAAACCACTTCCAGCACTTTTTCATCAACAGCGACTTTCTTTGAGTTTTCTTGGCGTACCAGTATGTATTTAAACATACCGGTACAAAATTTTGTATGTTCAGTTCAGCCCACAACTAGGGCTGGGCAAAAAATCGATTTAATCGATTTATCGAATTTGGAGCGAAAATCGATTTTTATTTTGCAAACTCGAGTTTTTCAACATTTTCCGCGTTCCGTTTCTTGTGGGTTTCCGTAGCGCAATGTGAGCCCGCCCCCTACCACGCGCAACACAATTACAAACAACATGGCAGCGGCAGCATGCAAACAAGAGCTACTTCCAAAGAAAGGCACAACTAATTCAATCATATGGAACTGGTTCGGTTTTGATGCATCAGACGAACTGTTGCTACCGGAAGCAGCAGTACAACTAATCTGTTCCAGCACCTGAAGAATAAACATTCCGGAGAATGGGCGAGGTGTAACCAGCTACGAAACGAAGACGGCAGCTCTAGCACATCGGCTAAAAAGCAAATGACACTTCCTGAGAGCTTTACAAACTGTGTGCCTTATGATAAGAATGGGGCGCGTTGGAAAGCGATTACAGAGGCCATCACGTCTTATATTGCCACAGACATGTTGCCAGTTTATTCTGTTGAAAAGCGAGGCTTTAATCACGTGTTGAAAGTTTTAGATGCTAGGTACGATACCCAGTCGCAAGAGTTTCGCCAGCGTAGCGCTGCTTTACTCTGAGGACAACCACAGCAATTAAGTAGCACTTTAACAATATGTCAGATGTCTGCAGTTGTTTTTAAGTGCATTGAAAAAAAAAATCGAAAATCGAATTTTTCTTTAAAAAATCAGAGATTTTTGTTTAAGGCCAAATCGCCCAGCCCTACCCACAACTCATAAGGCTAACTACAAAAATTGCCCATCAAACTTCAAGACATCACCATTTTCGTCTCCCAGTAACTTCTCGCCTTGGGTTTTTATCTTCTTTTTTTTTTTCGTACCTCCTGCCCTCTTTCTGTACAAAAATCACATTGTTGCTAGAGGGAACCAATCAAACAGTTCACCGTTTCAACGCTTTTTGGCCTCCACTACAGATTTGCCATGGCAACTGCTTTTTCACAAACTACCAGACGTAAAACTTTCTTCAGAAATTCCAGTGTAGTTTCAATTAAATAGTAAATTTTGACTGGGTTTTTCATTATTCATGACACATACAGTGCATTTACACAAATCTGGCCACTGGGTGACGGACAAAATCATGCACTCCACCAAAGATGCAATTGTATTCTACACTGAGAGGAAGGTAAAAAGGTGGGCCAATAGAATTCACCATAAATGTCAAATCAAAGGTAAAAGAAAACCAGCTGACACCTAATAAAAACTATATCTGATGCAGTATAATGACATTACATTACCCGGGTCTCGAAGAATTTCTCTAAGACCTGAAGTTCCTCTTGAGACCAGGGTCCAGCATTTTCTGGAGTGACTTTAAGCTGCACTGTCTGGTAATTCTTTGGATTGAGAGCCACACGACACTTCAGCACCTCGGTCTTGAACATGATCACACCAGGCTCATTAGAATTCACGATGGACAACTGCAGAGGGACAGGAAACAGTCAAACACACCGATCAGTTTGGGGAAAAAAAGGCTATGGGGGACAATTTCTTTGAATGAGATCATTTGTGGAAAACTTGCATTTGGTTCTTGCTGAATGATCCGCTGCAAATGGCGTCTCATGATAACTGAGCCAAGGAAACGCTCCAGTGGGGAGCAGAGGTAGCTCCCTGCCAGGCCTGGTAGCAGGCATGGAGTGGGAGAGGGGAGCAGAAGCACATGCAAGGCATTGTGGGTGAGAGTGGTTGGAATTGATGCGGCCCACGGACGCTGAGGTAGCTTGCGGGGTGGAGGCATGCTTGTAGGCATGACCTGGGAACCTAAGAAACAGAGTTTGCAAAACGTTAATGAAATTGCTGCTGTGAAGTTTTGTTCGTCAAGTGAGAATATTCTGTAACAAAGCAGTCCTTACTGCTTCCAGCACGTGGAGAATGAGGGTCAGGGATTGGTGAGTGCAAAGATGGGTTACCAGGGGACATTCCATGAATCCGTGCCCCAGGAGAAGGCCCTGATACCTGGGGTGAGCTAGGCCACTGACCACGATGACTGGGAGAAACCATCGTATATGGAGAACTTGGGTCCAGTGCTCCTAGAAAGATCAAATATTTCAGCTGGAGTATCAGCAAATAAATATTCATCACCTTAAGTACATGTACCCCTGTGTGCCTACTGTTTGCAGCCCTGTATCAAAGAGCTATTACCAGCTAAAGCCAACAAGTGCCCAGTGCTGATATTTGGTTGAGCCCATTCCAGCCATTGTTAAGCCGACCATAACACCAAAACACCAATGCAGCATTTGTTGCCATCCTGATGCTTACCGTGAGGACTGGCAAAGCTGGTCTGACCCATCGCTATGCCCAGAGAGGATGGAGACGGGGTGGGCCCAAAAGGAGAGGGTGCCCTCAAAGCTCCACTAGGGGAGCCAGAGGCATGGATGCTCCCTGCACATACACACACACACACACACACACACACACACGCACATACACCATAAGACTCGTCAGGTTCCCGAGGTTGACAAGTTCTTATGTGCACACAGACACACTCTCTTATATACATTCATGCTACAGATGGGTGTATGGCTGTGGTCTCTGGCTGGTGGGCTGAGATGGAGCGCAATGGAGGGGGCCAAAACGGTTTGCATGCGATACTCCCAATGGGCTGTTGGGTACTGTATGTATGAGCAATGATGCATAAAATAGCATCCATTGATTCATTACAGGGCTGAGATGGGCACAGGTTGTTTCTCTCTCTCTTACAACACATACAGAAAATAGCAATAGTGCCAAACAAAAGCTTGATTAATGTTAAAGGGTACATTAGTGAAGCTCCGATGACGGCACAGTACACACATCACTCACACGACACGTCAGTCCATAGATGGAGATATCATAGTACCTGGTGATTGAGTGGGCAGCATGGATGGTGAGGGGGCCACATTTGCATGGTAAGGCGCTGGAGGTGATGTGAGGGGGGGGTACACTCCTCCCGCTCCGCCTCTCATTGTTGGTTGGGGTGGCGGAGCTTGCAACTGGTTTATAAAACTGTCCATCATGTCAACACCCACTGGTGATGGGGGATTATCATCTTCATTGACAGAACGTCTGCGAGCATCCTGATTGCTGTCCACATACATGTTCAGGAATGTCTAATGGAGAGGAGACATTAATTTACAGTGTATTGTAATTTTTAGCCATTTTCTATGGCCAATACAACCATGATAGCTCAACCAGCAGACCGTTTTGTTTTGAATCAAGCTGACTTTAGTGCACGGTTACTCATTTAGAAGCAGCAGGTTCAACTCCAGACTACGTTGTCAACTCGTGTTTTTCGATATTTCAAACCATACCTTTAGCCCAGGGGCAGGATAGAAACCCTCCACGATCTTAGTATTGTCAAAAAGACTATAAGCTCCATCTCGGATGGCGACCACACCACGGCTACGGCAGTAGATGTCAATGCAGTACATATTTCGGAAGGCCAGACGGATGTGTGTGGGTGACTGGGGCAATATGGAAAAGCACTGGTAGGCTGTGTTGGTGCGCTGGGTGAGTCCCAGCATGGGCACTGTTGGTAGCTTGTTGATGGCATTCAGAGGGGCCTGTGTATCTGACAAAACCTGAAAAAATGTGGAAACAGTTATCAAAATGAGAGAGCACATTAGTACAGTGAAAATGGAACAGCCAGATAAATCAGAAAATCTCAGATATATTATAGAAGTGAGTCATAGTATCAGTCATAAAGAACAGCTGAGAGTTCAACAGTGGCGACAATGCAACAACAGACCTGCAGCAACTGCATCACATTTGGGCTCTTGTTAAACATCTCTTGTAGTTGGTGGAGGATGATGTTATGGCAATTTGAACAACCAGAGTTTGGCCCCACTGTGCCCAAGGCTAAATGGAATCTGTGGCTGTTGGAGTTCCACTGTATGGTGACGGAACTTCCCTTTGTTGTGCCATAGCAAAGCACGAGCTTGCGGTAGTTATACAGTCGCACCTCTGAGAATAGGCTCAGGTAAGACGGCATATCTGGATGAAAGAAGCAATATTTTGCAAGTTTAGACTTTTAGATGACACTTTATGTCAGAGCAACAGTTCCAGAATTACGGACAGTAGTGCAATCTGATCTGCAGTTAACAGCTTGACAATACAAAAGTTACACAATCATCAGCAAAACAGAGCTGTTAATAAATGTGTGAACCAGTGTCTCACATTGTCTCACTCACCAGACCAAGTCCTTTTGGACATAGTACAAGTAAAATGTACTTGTGCAACAATATCGTCATCTTTACTTCAAAGAATGACTAAGAAAATACACAAATTGGTAGAAATGTACCTGGCAAAGACTGAGAGAGGTGGAGGACACACTGGTACAGCTGACTGATGGAATTCCAATCATTGAGGAACATCTCCACCACCTTCCTCCCACCCACAGGCTCCGAAAGAGGGTTTTCATAGGTCAGATACACGTGACGGGTGGAAGCTGGTCGGATGGACAAATGTGCAATTTATTAGAAATCGAGCAAAGCATCAGGTGCACTTTATTCATGTGGTGGCCATATTTAACCCTTTGATGCACATCATATGCTTACCCCTTCTAATGCACAAAATGACCTGCATTCATTTTCAATGTGATTTCATGTTAAGTGAGCTTGTCTTTGTTGTATCGTTTGAAATCAATGCATACTATGATTACGTGTTCCAATTATTCTTTTAATATCTTGTTTTCGATTGGTAAAAGGTCATGCTTCCACTGTCTGTTTTTAATTTTATGAAAAAATGTTGTTTTTGTGTTATTACTCCTCGTCTGTCCCCTTATCTCAGCTATGAGTGGGGGGATTCTCATTCCAGTGAGACCCATTTTTACTCCGTCTATTAGACTGGGTCTGAGTTTCTTCTTCAGAGGACTCATCCAATGAGTCATCTATGTTGTCTGAGGCGTCATCTTTACTGATGGCAGACACATGCTCCAGTCCATCTTGGCCCTTGAGGTGCATAGTGTGGGCCATCACCTGACATTTCCTAGTCCTAGGTGGCTAATACTATATAAAACATATTCCTCTCTGACAAGCAATGTACTCACTCTCAAGGTAACTTATCAATTACTACACACAGTTAGCCAACATTTTTCACAAGTCATCAAGCGTCAACACCTTGCTACATTAGCTAGCTAGCTTGCTAACAATATTATTTCCTTTCTGTCAAGTAATCGAGCTACACATTCCACAGATTGTATGACTAATTCTCAAGGCAACTATAACTCTAATCAATTATTATACAATTACTTCATAAGTCATTAAATGTCAACAGTTGGCTATCTAGCTATCACTGAAGATATTTCCCTTTCTGAAAAGCAATGTGGCTACTAAATTCTCACATCATAATCAATAATGTTGCACTGCTACAGTATCTCTCAGATGTCATGTAAAGACTGATCAGGTGATTATAATGATTGAATTAACAAGACTTCCAGATGTTCACCTGCAGCCTAGATATGTTCTTGGTTGCAAATATGCACCAGTTTGAAAGGTTCATACATAAATTCATTCGAGTAATGTCCCAAGTGCTATGCTTAAGATAGTACTGAGCTGACTTAGTGCAAGACTTACTGTAAAGTTTTGTCACGTTGGGAGTTGAAATTGCTACACTGAACTGTGCAAACTGAGGGTGTGCATTTGTACCTTGTTCCTTGGTGTGTGTGCTATTAAGTGGGCAGTTGGCTAAGATCAGTTCAGCAACCCAGGTTCTGTTGTTTCTGCCTTGCAAACGGAAGGTGCAGTCGAGTAGTGAGCGCTCAAGAGCGCGCCTGGTTTCCTCATTGATACCTTTACACGGAGGAATCCTAGATGGGAGAGGAACACGTGGATCAATCAACACTCCATACTACGTTTGGTACATTAGTAATTCTGGCAATTGCTGATATGATTTGAGTACACGGTATGTATGACTATTACTTCAAAAGGCGTATTGCGTGGCTGCTGCCATCTCCTTCCACCTGGACACCTTGATTCGGGATCTCCATGTTGGAAAACTATTCAGACAAGACAAACATCATCACATATAAATCTGAGAGCAAGAGTCTATAAGTGAAAAGATATGACAAACTGTGTTTGTCATATTTGTGGGGCTAAATTTACAGATCTTTAAATTCAAGCATTTACACAAATCCATTACGGAAAACAGTTACCTGAGCAGCTGTGCATTTATACCATTGTTACTACATAATAGTTTAGTGTACTCTCCACTCAGAGGGGAAATGCAACACGGGATATACAGAGCGATCTGGTGTGGTAATACTTTCACTGAGCACGCAGTGTTTGCAAGAAAAAACATTCCCACCAGCAGTCCATCAAAAGCTGCACTCGTGTAGTGTATGGAAACTGAAATGGTACAACTGACTTGCAAACAAAACCTCAAGGACTGCGGCGTACCTCTGTTCTGAGGCCAATAAAAGGCATGTTGGTATCACACATGGCCACAAGGTGAGCTAGCTCCTTGTTAAAGGCACACATTTCCCCAGAACGCTTGGGCTTTTTTGGTTCCATGTCACCTTGGTCTCCAGGAATCTACAGAGCAACAGGACAATTCAAAGTCTGGAGTGGGTAAAAGGTCCTCATTTGCTATACTTCGATAATCAGAAAATGGAAATCCAACCACATACTGCTCAATAAGTACTGAGTGATAGGACAATATTTTTTATCTCAGCTCTGTAGTAAAATGTTCAAAAAAAAAATGCAGCCACTTTTCTTTTTGTCCCTGGTCGGCCTCCGCTCCCAGCTGTGGTGTCCTGAACCAGTTGCTCCAGGTTAGGCTTGAAACGGAGGAAGAGCTGTGCACAGAGAGGGCCATCCTCCCCTTCTAACTGTGACACAGATAGAAAAGAGTACTTGTACTGCAACTCAGTGGGACTACCAGGCACGTTGAGCATATCCACAACCTAAAGAGAGGGACAGACAAGAAGATGCGAAGAGTAGAAGGACATTATTACACAATTATATTGAATGAGTCAATACACTGGATACAGTTTAAGCTTCTTTTTTGTGTTTCAGTTGAGCACATATCAACCATTTTCTGATGAATAAAAGCAACTTACAATATAGTATTGTGGAAGCCTGGTGAGCTTTATGAAAAGCTTGTGTTTGGACAGGCTGCCAACAGGGTGACAGGATGAGTTGGAGAGGTGGAGCATGTCAGTGCAAATAGTTGGAAGATGCTTAACAGACTGCCGACAGCGCTGTTCACCTAACCAAAACCTGATGAAGGGCAAGAAAGCAGGTGGATGAAAAGTCGCACAATGTGAGGTTCATTCACTCAGAATTCACGTTTATCTCATCTATACTGCAACATAAAAGTCACTCTTTGGAGTGGATTTACTTCAGTTGTTGAAGCCAGGATGTAATGCGCTTCATGTCATCATTGATGGTCTTTTCAATGTCATCCAGCATGGACTGATCTAGGGAGAAGACACATCACATATTATGTAAATGGCATTACAGCATATCGACAGTGAAATTAAATGGAAGAAACAATTACTCATTGATCCAATTTGGATTAAGGTGCTTTAAATGGTCATATAACCAATTTAATGTCCAGTGCCTAACTGCATCCTACAGTACGTGATGTTGTCACATTGTGTGGTGAAATTATATAAGATGAAGGTGTAGTCGCTCCTACTTACCAAGGCCATAAAGCATTGGTTGGAACATTCCAGAGTGAAGATCTACAAAGACATGTAGGCATTCTGAACGACCACAGGGCTCCAATATTGGAATGACTAGTGTAGGTAAAGCTGTCTCGATGAAAGCTGAAATAAACAAACAGATTTCTTCCAAATGCGATTTCCAGCCAGTGTGCAGCAATAATAAGGGCGCATCAACCAGCTGAGCTAAAAGCAAGATTGTGTTTCCTGTATCAAAACTTGTTTTATATGAAAGTTGACACCAACACTTACAGCTGTCACTAGCGTTGCTGGCCTTGAGAATTGCCTTCAGCTCCTGCAGCTTCTGATGAGATCTGGCATGCACACTATCAATCAGAAGTTTCTCCACTGAGAGATGGTCTATCTAAAAGATAAGAGAGGATATACAGAAATATATAATGTATTTCTTCAAAATTTTCCATATGTCAAGTGACCCTTGAAATGCACCACAGTCTTACCTTCATAGCCCTCTCAATGAGCTTTGAGTCACATGCAGGGAGAGGAGGTTCGTGCCATATCTGTAAAGGCTTTGAAGCATCCGAGTCATCAATCTTGATACAGACTTTGTGGACCGATGCAGTGCCTGTTTTTCTGCCTAAAACCTGTTGACTGATGAAAACAGGACAACAGAGATTGAAGAGCATCTGTCATGCGACAGCAGAAATGAGTATCATAAGACCTTGTTCTTTTAAACACAATACAATTAGAATAAATCCTCAAGATTCCAGAGCTTAAGTAATATTGCTCTAAGGGTGTGTCACATGTGCTCAAACAAATGTGCTCTTACTTCCAGACTGCTAATGTAAGATATTTTGCAGGCAGGTATCGCTCCACCTGCACAAGATCTCCCCAGCGCTCCCTGATCAGCATCAGAGTCTGAGAATGGAGCACCTCCAACTGCAGTGACAGGCAGAAAGAGTCTAGGCACAGTGGCGTTAAGGCAGAAATGTGGAAAGAGGCCAAGTGACATGTGATATCGTTCATGTTTTTCACCAGAATAACAATCTGGGGCTTGGGACTGGCGTGTCCTCGCACAGTTTGCCTTTAGAACAATATGAAATTGAATTCAGATTCAGCAATTTCTCAAATTGTATATCATCACTATGTTTCAGTTGAGAACTTGAGAGATTCATTTTGACAAGCTACAACTGCCATGTGATAGATCCCCTCTTATATACAAGCTTTCACAAGTAAATGATTGACCAATTACAAATGGAAAACCGTTAAAGTCAACATGTTTTGGCTACACATTTAATGGAATCTGTCTATTCCAATGTCAAATTTGATACTAATGGCAGTTTGATGGTTAGAAAAAAATCTAAAATACTTAAAAGTTTAGTGTATGCACTGTCTTTAACACAATTAACGACAACAAATATTGGTTGACTTGAAGCCAAAAGAATCTCAAATAATAACAAATCACATGTGCTTTTTAATCATATCTATATCTGCTGTCCAAGTATAGGCGTATATAGTATATATGACAAAATTATTTTTCACACCAGCAGTACTGACACCCATCTGAGCCAGTCAGTCCCGAAAATTTATATTGAGTCAGTGTGCACTTGTGCAAAAACAACAGACATAATTTTCTCTGGACCCCTGCTAGAAATTACCAGCGATGTACAGCTTCATGTCATCTTTTAACCATTAGCTGTCCAGGTGGTGTCCAGTTGATGATGTAGGCTTCAATAATGATTGACAGAATTTCAGGGGAAATCCAAGCCTGATTAGGAGAGAAGGCGTGAATCCCACTTTGGAGAGTGAAGCCCGAATTTATAGAAACATGGCCGAGTTTATTGACTCATGACGATCCAGAGTTGAGACCAGGAGGCAGAGATGCAGTCCCACATATGGGTGGGTAAAAATGTGGATTAATTGATGCTTCAAAATTACATCCCCCCTCGATTTGATATTGATTCAGCAATTCCTCTAAATCAATTCACCTCCTTGCCAGTGGGAAAGCTGTATGCAACATCTTGTGAAACACGTTTCATGGACAAACAACAAAACTGAGAGCACTGGAAAAAGATCAGATGTTCACTTACTTTTGATTACTTATAAATCCGGAACACACAAACACGATAAAAGTGAGAGGTGTGTAACTTGTGCCAGGCAGAATGAAAGTACAAGAGCTACACGACAAACTTGACGAACCACTTAAAGCGACACCATGCTGATGCTCCACATCAACTCTTGGGTAAAACTGTCAATCCGAAACAGACCAAACGCGACAAAGCTTTGGTCTGTAAACTACTACCAAGCTCTGTCCATGCTCAAAAGATTAATACAGTCCCTTGCCCTCTTCATTTGCAAAGACCTTCGAGCCTTCAGTGTATCGGAAAATCAGGGTTGTAAGAAGATGTTACAGACTCTTGAACCACGCTGCACAATACCAACATGAAAACACATGACGGTGTGGTGTATCACAATGTGCAAGACGAAATACAATTTTGCTTTTGTAAAATGCATTTTCTTATTCATTTTGATGCAAGAATGTCAAGTTTTTTAATTTTGTACTACATATGCACAAGTGAGCTGATATGGTGCTGCCTGTCTTTGCTTTATTTTCAGATGTTTTATTGCTCAGTGGTACTGTTAAGTCACATGCCACATGTGTTACTATGGGCATGAATTAAATCATTAAAAATTACCAACAGGTGCCACTTATGCTATGTGTCATTCTTCTTTTAAGCATTTCAATCAGTGTGGAACAGATAGTCAAATTGCAAGTTTAAGAATCAAAATGTAATCAAATTGTGAGGTTTACATTAATACCCAGCCTTAGTCCCACGCACTTCTCTGTGCATCCACACGAGAACCTACAGTAACAGCACCTTCCACCAATACTGCTTCTGTGCAACATGACGAGAATTAAATGTGGATTATCGAACATTAGATCCCGGTCGTGACTTTGAAAAGCTTTACCAAGCTCTCTGTCTCAGCTCGGGTGCAAAATGGCAGAGAAGCAACATACCAGAGCGGCGCGGCTCGACAGCGGTACAAGTGAACAAACTAATCAGAAAAAGTTATGATGCTATCTTGATGAAGATACGGATGTCAAATGTCAAGAACTGCCTTCTTTCACCTTGGTAACATTGCCAAGGTTAGGCACGTGCTGTTTTCAAAAGATGCTGGAAAAACAAGTTCATGCTTTTCTCCAGCAAATCCAGGAGCATATCCATCGACATCGACTCATGGACCAGGGTTCCATATCAAGAAGACACCCATTCCTTAGGTGTCGGAGCTGCTCGTTAAGAGCCCAGGGCACTGGTACAACGTGAGCCTCAAAGACTCAGTCCAGTAAGATCAACTGAGGGAAGACACCATCAAAGGCCTTGTCAGAATAGACAAGACCTTGCTTCCCGGCAAGTTGAAACTGTAGTGTTTGCAGTTCGGGCTGCTCCCCCGCCTGATGTGGCCCCTAACGGTCTTTGAGATCCCAATGACTAAAGTCAAGAAGCTGGAGAGGACAGTAGGTTCATATATCAAGTGGTGGCTTGGTCTCCTAACATTCAGGTCTCTTGGTTGCCTCAGCAACATTGGCTTGTATGGACGCGGTGCCCAGGAATTGCTTGTCTCTAGCCTCATAGAGGGGTATAAATGCATCTAGGTGAGGCTGAACAAGACGGAAATATCTTAACGGCTACCCCCAGACTGGCAACTGGGAGGAAGTGGATTCCATCTGATGCTGTGCAGCAAGTACAACCTGTTCTCAGACATGAAGACACTGTAGGACAGGTACAGCATGGAAGAGGTGGGTTTGGACTTGGGGCAAGTTGACCCACATGGCACAAGGCAACATTAACTTGGCGGAGAAAGCTGGTGGTTTCTCAGCTGCGGAAACAAGAGGAGGCAAATAGGTGTGCAAAGGCAGTCTCAGAGTCCAAACAGGGCCAGTGGACTAGCTAGGAAAACCTGGAGCATCGGAAGCTCACATGGAAGGATCTTTGTTTAATGGAAGGAAGCCAAATCAGCTTCATCATCAGAGCCACTTATGATGTTGTTGTTCCCATGCCCAAGAACCTAAACCAGTGGTGTGAAGAGGCACCTTCTTGTCCACTTTGTCAGACCCCTGCACCACTAAGGCACATCCCCACCAGCTGTAAAACCAGTTTGTCCCAAGGCCACTACACCTGGAGGCACAACCAGGTCCTAAGACAATTGGCAGTCACCCTGGAAAGATAAAGGACTACCAACAACGCCCTCTCTCCCTCAAGGCGTCCACTCTCAACGATCACCCCCATTGTAAAAGCAGGACATCTCCCTGCAAAACCATCTGCAAGGGCAAGCAAGGCAAGGGAAGCAACCCTCATGGACACTGCCTGAGACTGGAGAATGCAGGTCAACTTAGACCAGAAACTCACCTTGCCACCTGAGATCATTACGACTAACCTCAGGCCAGACCTGGCCTTGTGGTCAACTTCGCAGAAGTTGCTGTTCATTGTGGAACTAACTGTACCTTGGGAAGCAGCAGTTGGTGATGCATTCGAAATGAAACGACTTAAGTCAAATATAGCAGCCGAAGCAGGACAACGTAGCTGGCGTGCCCAGGTGCTCCCGGTCGAGATCGGGTATGAGGTTTGGTTGCAAAATCCGGGCCCTGCTCCTGATCCACATGCCATATTTATATTTCTGTCTCTGCTTCTCTCTCTCTCTTTCAACCAAAGCAGTCAAGACAGATGGCCGCCCACCTGCAGCCTGGTCTGCCCAAGGTTTCTTAGCACTAAAGGAAGTTTTTCCTTGCCACCTTCGCATAGTGCTTAGTAATGGAAAAATGTGATGGGTCTCTGTCTGTAACTCTATCTTGGAAAGCTCCTCGAGACAACTTCTGTGAGAATTGAGTGCTATATAAATAAAATTGAATTGAATTGCTTTCATTTCAGTTAAATTCAATTGAAAAAACATGTAACGAATGTACGCAAAATCAGACACATATAGGAAAGGATACGCAAACAGTTGTACATGTCCTGCAGGGGTTTCTCATCAGCACAAAGACGCGCCTGGACCAACTCATGGATGAAGTTGACCTGCAAGCTGTGGACCAAGTTTCGGCCATCTGTCAGTATATGGAGAGGAAGGGTTGGTGAGAGGGTGAGTTGAGTGTGGAGACATTTATGAAACACATTCATGTGGAAGTGAATGAGGACACAATTGATACAACTGTATAACTTTGCAAAATACAGTAGCATCTTTGCATACAAGCAACTCAGCATACAAGTTTTTGAGATATGGGCCGTTTCCCAGTCCATATTTTTGTTCGAGATTCGAGTGAAAATCCGAGTTGCGAGTCGTGCTTCGAGACTTATACAGTGGAACCCCGAGATACGAAAGCCCTACCACACAAAACTCATTTTACGAAACGGCATTCGAAGAATTTTCCGACTCATAATACGACAAATGACTCACGATGTGAAACGAAACGAGATCGCAGTCAGCAAAAATTTTAAAATTAGCATGCCACTGAACTTGTGTTTGACTGTATACTCCATGATGCCGCATTCAAGGCTACTCATAACTTGTAATTTTCGAGTTTAAGTGGGCTGTGCTGGGCTACAGCCAAACCC
The DNA here is from genome assembly GCA_900312935.1 of Carapus acus. Lineage (NCBI taxonomy): Eukaryota > Metazoa > Chordata > Actinopteri > Ophidiiformes > Carapidae > Carapus > Carapus acus. Next base: position 17,373 of record OMPJ01007194.1, on the reverse strand, counting down.
GTGAACTCACGACTTTGAACTCAATTGTACTCAAGTACTCCAACTTCCGCCTTCGAAGTCACGCAGTGTATTTTTTGTACTCAAAAATGATGAACCAATAGCAGACCGTGGTGCCTGGAACGGTTTGAAGTCGTGACCCGTGAATCTGGAACTCGGAAGTTACCAGTTACGAGTAGTGTCAAACGCGGCACCAGATCCTGCTGGCTGTCCCATTGGTTATCTCCTCTGATGCGAGTCGTCTCCATAAGATCCTCCTCTGCTATTGGTCTGCATCTCTCGCACTGTGTACCTGCTGGCATCATTTGGCCAGTTCGTTTTGACGCGCCAATATCCACTTCATTTCTTAAAGCTTTATAGGTATAAAAGGTTTAGTTAGGTTTATTTATTCGACCACATATCATTCTTGTTTTACAGTTATATTAAAATTTAAAGCGTTTTTTTCCTGGGGGCTTGGCACGAATTAGCTATTTTACATACTGTATAAATCTTAACTCGAAATACGAAAGAATCATTGTACGAAGGCTACTCCGGAACGAATTAATTTCTTATCCTGAGGTATCACTGTATGAGCCGAACCTGAATGTAAGCAGCAGGTTTTCATGTCGTAACATTAGATACTTACGCAGAAAGACGGCAACAGAAGATTTTTGAAACGCAGTTTTAAATTTTTTCAAACAGCAGCTGAACATTGCAAGTATAAAATATACATCATGAAAGCCATCTGCTTTAATGTCCTCTGAAGGCCTTTGTCATCTTTTTACATTGACTTAATTCTCCCCGCTGGCGCATCCAACATCCCACCAATGATTCACTGATGTCAAGCTTACGCTCAGTCACTCCTTTTCCATCTCTGATGGCCTTTGCCATGAAAGCTGGATTTCTTCGTTTGTTGTCCATGACGAGGGTATGTGCATGATGCTCAAAATGACAGTTCAAGATCCAAATTAAAACTGCCGGTCTTTGACACCGAAACTTTCCCTTCATGTCTGTCGGACTTTGGGGCTTCCCACTAAACTACACCCTCGTGGTTGTAAGCCAGAACAAATCTACAAATAAGCCGCACCACTGTATAAGTGGCAGGGTTGTAAGCGTGAGAAAGAAGTCCCAAAATCTATGGTAACTGTGCACGGGTATGCATGTGTATTGGTTGATAAAACATATGTTTTTTTTCATAAGATATTTCATGAAACCGAAACAGATTACAATTATTGCAGTTATTCTAAATGAAAAAAACAACACTTGGAATACTAGCAGATTGACTTGCAAGCTTGGTCATGAAATGAATTAAAGCAGTATCTCAAGGTACTACTGTATGGTAAAACATTCCTTAGATTCTTTATGGAAATTAAAATGTGAAGTGCACTGTATGTTGTCAGCTCAATTTGTGCTTGCCTTACCCCCAGTTTCTTTGTCCTCCACAAGGATCTCCAGCTTGAGCAACCGCCAGGGAATATCAGGATCATCTCCCATCACGGTCAAGGTTGCCTCAAACTCTCCCTCCACTCTGAACTTTACACGTCCGTTTGCTACCAATACACACAAAAACAAAAAGATATTTTATGATGAGGTTTACAAAACACAATCAAGATGAATTGTAAATAGCTGTGAAAAATACATACAAGTTAGGGCCAGTGCGCAAACTGGCAAACATAATTACCGATTGTAAGGTTGGCTAGCTGAGGAGGCAAGTCTGTGGTGACAAGACGGTGTCGAAGAATCTGACTGAGTTGATTAAGAGTGGTTTGCTTTTCAAACTTTGTAATGGGATCTGGCGGAATGATTTTGTCCTGCACAAGATGAAAAAAGCAAATACAGCATTTAAGGATACAAGTCAAATATTGGGATCTGTGATACAATATTGATGAAAACACACTTACTCGTATGCATGTGGGCAATCGTGGATAGGACCCTGTTGTGAGCACATCGATGGCAAAGGGGATGGCAAAGCTGGGTAAACGGGCATGCACTAAAGCATCTCTGGCAAGTGAAGCCAACCTATCAGCCGTGTCCACAAACAGGATAGCCTGCTGGTCCAGGAAGCTGGAGATCATCTGTGATCATGTAGGCGATAGGTGAATGATGCACATCAACAACTCATCTCGGTTACAATCTTACAGTTAATTGTTCTACATATCTCCAAAGAACAAAGATATCAAATTAAAGGGTTGCTGGCCAAACATGGAAAGAGAAATGACTGCCAAACTAAGTGCCCCAACCACATACACGCTTTTAAAAATGACATACTACCATCGACAGAGTGACAGTTGTTAACTTGTTGATTGACAGCCTGCCCTGCCTGAGGTTTCTTCCCTTTAATGGAAGTTTTTCCTCGCCACTGTTGCCTCTTTGTGTGTCTATCCCTTGGACCCTGAAAGTTTACATGTTGAGCAGCACTACCTGCTCCATCTTCAAAAGCGCCTTGAGACTTCTGTCTGTGAACGTCTGTTGTGAGTTGGTGCACTACAATGACTTCATTATTTTAATTTTTGTCAAATGTTAACTCGGGCCTGTTGATTAATTCATGTTCTCTCACCTGATACAATCTAAGGATACATGTCATAAGATAAAAGCAAACAAGTAAGGAAATTTTTACATCTAATAAAATGTATAAATAATATTTGCATATTTGTTTGATTAATGAGCAAAAATGCTCAATATTCAACATTTCTGAATGAGTGGTTATTCATTATCCAATGCATTACATTTATAATGCCTTTACATTTACATCTGGACCTGTCAGAGCAACCACTATGGTGATGTGACCCTCTGTGAAACTCAGTTTCACTCCTCTGCCATAATTCAGAACGTACCGCACACTTTTCCACTTTCCCTGCATTGCTTGCCCACTTCACCAGTGCTAATAAGCGGACAAAGAGCTGCCTGGTGCGACTGGCGAACTGGACAATTTCAATTTTTCTGTAAAATTAAGAGAAATGCATGTTTAAGAATAAGACAAATTGAACAGTTCCTGAAAATAGTGAGAATTTGCATTGAAACAAACCTACCTCTCCATATCTGTTTTTCTGGGAAGTCTGCAGAAGTGAAAATTAGAGGATGATCAATTCTTTGATAAGAAAAACTACAGTTGTGTGCAAAATGTGGCAAACAAAGACTGCCTGAAACAAGAAGTTATGTTACCAATACTCTCAATACAATCGCAAGAGAATAGGCAGTTTAAGGGAAAAACATATTATCAAAATGATGGAAGAGGCAAATATGTTCGGGTTTTCATTAAAAGTAACCACGCTTTGTACAGGATTACAAATGAGCACATCCGCACAACCGCTGTGGTGAAGCTGTCTGGCGATAAGGTAGGTACAGTAGGTCGGTAGTAGGTAAGTAGGTGAGTACTTTACCTACTGATTGACTTAGTTTCTATTCCCACACTTCTAAATTTGTGAGGTGGAAGGCTCACTTGTTGACATTGTGGCATGGCTATGTTTATTTGAAAAGTTTAACTAGACTTGCAGTGTTTGTCTGAAGTCAAGTGCTACACTGACAGTTCTGTTCTGATGTTGCAAAGAGCATGAAATATGTCAACTGTAAACAGATCTGGCCTGTTGCACATATGATTTTGTGACACAAGTGGATGCGCTCTCATATTATTTTACAAAGGCACTTCCACAACAATTGTGACACAATAATTGGACCAAAATGACTGACTGACAAGCAGAATGCAATTTGATGAATTTGGCAGTTAAGTGTTTTCAGTGGACATGAGATTAACCTTAACTGTCCAGGGATGGTTCATGCTTTACTTTTTACACGTTTTCTATTGAAAACTGGGGTCATCAGATATTCTGAGGAAGGAGCAGACTACAGTAAAATCACATTTCCATTCTATGTGATTATTACAGACATATATTCCGCTGTGAAGATAATAACCAAAGATGTCATTAATCATGAACACATCCCACGGTGCTGTCAGTGTCACATCTTAATGATCTAAATGAAACGCAGCCATTCTCATTACATTCGTGTGACATGAGGTACCATCTCCATTCTATTTCAACAAACATATATCAATCGTTGTCCTTTATCTTCATTTGTCGAATCAGGCGTTTCACCTAAATCTGATCAGTGCAATAGGCGATGAAGGTTCCTATTTAGCTTTGCGGCCTACATCGCTACCTTAGGTGTTACTTACAGTTCCGCCAGCAGGGTAATTTCGTGGTAGGTCCTATGCAGAAGAAATTCAATGAGCAGGCTTAGTCGGACGCCTTGAGTAGCCGACGTCCCGGGAGGCGGCGGCTGTGGACCTGAAATCATCGGACCCCCGAGAGGGACCAGTTGTCCATCCGACCCAATCTGCACCGGAGCCATTTCACAAAGACGATTTGAACTCGTTAGCTACGGCGCTGCACACCAACGCGACAACGGAAAACTAACAAGGTATGGTGACAAAGTCCTGATAACAATTTCAATAATTTCGAGCTCACTGCATGTCTTAATTGACATAACTCCCTTTTTTGAGTCTATATTTTCTAGAGTCAGCCGTTATTTCAACACATTAAATGAATTTGGTAACTCATTACGGAGAGGATGAGACGTTGCTCAGCCGCCATCTTTGCTGTCGCGATTGATTACAGCCGGTAGAAGGCAAAATCCGGAAAGGATCATAAGGGGGACTGGAGTCACGACATTGCTGCATAGGAAGGGTTACTCTCACGATATTTGATCGTGATTAATGGAGGATTTACATTACAATTAATTGGTCATAGACTTTGTGGAGGAAACATGTTCTTATGACGGATTTCTTCCCTATTCATGGCTGCATTGATTGGCGACGTCGCACGTAATAGTATGATACTTGGACGAATGTATTGGTGTTATTGTTGAGCTGACCACCAGTCGCAACAGGTCAGATGATAAAACATCGACCCAAGATTTAAAAAAAATATTCAAAAGGTTCGTTGAAACACTGATATTATGTAATTTGGTGATTATAGAGTTGACGCGAGACAGTGTTGGTTTTGGGTGATAATGGAATTTGTTTCTCCACTTGAACGTGCATATTGGGGAAAAGCGTCACAATATCCAATATTTGTCGTGGAAACAGACTCGAAAGTTGGTTATGTTCGATCAGAAGACATGCAGATGTTTGCTTTATTCCCGTTCATTCATACAGAGGGTTGCATCCACATAAGAGAAATTGTGGGTAACTCACACGAAGTCATGATTTATTGGTCATTACATTACATTATCGCAACTAGATATACATTGTGAGGGTTTTTACAATGGCACATTGACTTATAAAACCCACTAGTAAATAGGATCAGAGTCGGTGACGGGGTTAATTGCAATACTTGTATCGCTCGATGGGAGGCCATGAGGACAATCGCTACCGTTTATTTAGCACCTCGTTTGGTAGAAAGTAAATACCGGAGTTGAAAATTAACTGGTGCCGGAGTCACCGATCACAATTGCGGGGCTTATTGTCCTTTCCATTTAACTGGTGTTCCGTATACTGACCTGCTGTCGCTCGCGGCGCAAACAAGCTCACACATCGCTGACTGCTCGGAGTTCTCAAGGCCGCTTGTTTTGTTGAATCGAACATCTTTGTGAGACTGCGCTTCCGCCATGTTGGAGTGATTCAAGTTGTGACTGACTGCTAGGACCGAAGTGACAAGCCTCAGAAATTAGGCTAGGTAGAGTTAGGGGGCTGTTTCCGCGCCGGTGACGCAGGAAAAACCCAGAAGGACAGAAAAACGCAGGAACTGGTTTTGGTAGCCGGATTGTGCCCTGCAAAATTATCATCGATACGAGGCATATTTATGTAATATACAACGACACCATCATTGAAGGCTGGACGAAGCCCGGGAATAGAGGGGAAGTACTATCAAATTCCTGGTGAGTTGTTAGCTAACTAGCTTAGTAAAGCTGGCTGCCGATCTTGAGCTAACGACTAATAGCCAGCATTAGCGTCAGCTGGTTGCCAGTGCCAGTTAGTCCGACGGCATGTAAGCCTCCTAGTCATGGTAAGTTGCCGGTTGCTCGATTTTCGTTGGATCTTGTTTGTTGCGTGGTCAGATTAGCATCACAACGTTAAAGGGGTCGTCTGATAATTCATGATTTAACCAAAGCAAGTTGTCTAGTTGTGCTAGCTTACTGCGCTAGCACAACTAGCCGCTTGTCAGTGGTAAACGATCCTCGACACGGATAGGTTTCCCTCAACAAGAAGGGTTCCAAGCTTAAAAACTCAAAATGAAGTCATGCTTGAGGGACATATTCATAAGGTATATCGGGAAATCCTTATTCTTGTTGTTCTTCATAAGTAAATCGGGTCATGGTCTTATCATGATGTTTTCCATAGTTTTAACAAAGTTCAAACTTGAGTATTTTAGGTCATGATAGTTATCGTTTTTGGAAAATAAACGACCCATCGTTTCGAGCACTTTTCATCATCGCAAAGACCTGCAATGTAATTTCTCTTTTCAATATCATTCCAGAAATTGGACCATGATCACCCGATTCCTTTAGAGATAGTTGTCCAGTCATATCAGCAAGCTTGCATGTTAACATACACACGTTTGCTTGGCACAGCTAATGTTCGCAGTTATGTTGGTTGTTCCACGCTAACATTCGCTTTGTTGGCGTTACACTCAATCTTTAAGATAAGAGGAACCCGTTTGTCGCAGCGATTACGTAGATGCTGATTTCAATTTTGTGCTTAATTAATGTTTGTGAACCTGTCAGCGATCCTTGCAAGCATAATGTCAGGCCCAACAAATGGCTGAGGCCTGTGTGTCACAGCTCGGTGGGCTGTAAACGACGAGGCCTCCACTGCTGTGCAGTTTGGGCGGATCGTCTGGTAGGCAAATGCTAGCTATCGTAGCTAGGAGCAGTCGTGAACTTATCAAACCACCCGCAGTTGGCGTAAGTTGGCCTAGATATTTTGCAATGACAATCATTTACAAGCAATAACGGCGATGTAACCCTAATCGGTAGCTCTTGACGTTATTTGACTGCACTATTTTGAGGGAATAATTATCGCGTAATAGCCACGCTGGGTGCGTATGTCAGTCCAAACGTCAAGTTTCGTATTCCAGGGATACGGCTCGCTAGCACATGATGTGAAAATGTGAAATGGTTATCGCCTTTCGGGATATTCAATAAATGGCAGTCGAGTGGTCTTGGCCACCTCCACGCCGCTGTGCTGACCGCTATTTGCCAATGCATTAATATGCCGGCTCCTTTTGACATGTTTTTGAACAAAGAACTGCTATTTGTGTTGACGAAGGTAACTGCACCCCTTTGAAGTGGTGACTACACTATCACGTGCTTTGTCAGCGCAATTCTGTGACGACTAGGTTTATGTAAGACATATCGCATTCCACCAAGAATCTGTCAGTTATGTCTATATTGTGTCAGTCGAGGCCCCTGCTGTTATGCAGAGCCTGATGTCACTGGCCACCTGCAAATGGATGGAACTAGGAGGAGAGGAGCACTGGTTTTACCACTTAGCTCAGGTCTCAGAATTGCAGGTCTGCTGACATGACATTCATGTTTGAAAAGAACAGATTAGTAATGAAGTTAGTGATGGCGTGTGCACTTGGGAGATCATTTTAAAACCAAGAATACCACCACTGACCAATGGTATGACAATGGCATCTTCCTTACCACACAGTCTCATGTCCCTGAGCTTAACTGAGGACATATTTGTTTTGGTAAATCGCTCTGTTGAGGAATAACACTTAGTTAACATCTCTAAAGGGAAAGACCACAACATCAGGCCCTCACTCCTTCATCAAGTCCTCTGCACCCACTTGATTCGATTGTATTTATTTCTTTACCGGCCGGCACATTATGATCCCGCAAAGGATGGAATGTTTGAAATTCTTGGTCTCATGTAACAGAGGTCTTGCAATATGATGGAAGAGGTTCTATCACATTGCACTTTTGTTCATTCCATAGCTACCTAAAAAATGGCCAAATTCTTACAAAGGTACAGCTGATTTTCAGAGTGATGCCTGGCTCTCAGCTCAAAAAATATACAGTACTTTCCAGAGTACAAGTTGCACTGGCCAAAAAATCCATAATAATGGGGAGAGGAAACATATATAAGTCGCACTGGCCTATAGTCGCATATTTAGGGCATTATTTTATTTTACAAAATCCAATACCAAAACAGATATTTCATCTTGAAGTTAAGATAACAATAGAATAGAGAAAAACAGGCTGAATAGATGTACAGCATGCTAGCACAACACAAAAATGGTAATTCAGCTTCATGAAACCTAGATAATGAACTGAATACATGTCTGGTGCAGAAGCAGCAACGCTTAAATTAACGTAATGTTGAAATTTTAGTGGTACAGGAGCGGTAGATACTGGCACATCAGCCAGGAGTACCCTTGTGCGGTTGTCGGTGCGGCGATAATCAACATGTGAAATTATATATGAAATTACTTCACATATAAGTTGCATAGATGTATAAGCTGCACTCCGGTCAAACCATGAGAAAAAAACGTTGGCAGAAGTAGACAGAGCGAATAGTCAAGGAAGTGATATTAATGCCCACACGTGACTGACAGACAGCCGCTTTGTGACATTGTATTTGCCTGTTTAATTGTTCTCTTGTGCTAGTGAAAATGGAACGCAATACTCTTTGTTTTCGTCATGCCATCACTCGTCATGTTTTTCAGCATCAGAAGGTATGCCAGTGTTATGGCATGCGTATGTTTTGGTTACCACTTACGCCGCATATCTTGGATAACAGGTTTCCATGCACCTTGAGAACAATTTTATTTGTAAGTCTTCAATTGCGCAAAGAGTGTTGATTTGAAGTTAGTAGGGCTTGTAAAGGTATGTGTTGGCTGCTGCTTTTTGTATTATTGAATGAATGCAATGGCGTCAAACTGCTTGAATGAATTTAGCAACACCTCAGAATTGTATGTATAATCACGAGAACTGCATCAATCCACTGAATCCCTTTTTTCTGTGTTGTTGCATTGTTTGTGACTTTTGGTATTTATCGCAATGTCAGTCACAGACAAGCCTTCACATATTTTAACCTGGTTATCGTAATTGTCATTGATTTGTTATAAAAACAACATCAAAACAACAATCAGGAATCAGGAATCTTTTATTGTCATTACAGCAAAAACTGAGTAATGAAACCAACAAACTTCCATACCTCCTCAACTGGTAATACATTAGCTCTTTCACCATTATATTAGTATGCATTAGTTGAAAGGGCAATGGCAAGTTTTGGTTACTATCCTAACTGGACACAATTTAAGACTGAACAGACATTCCAGGTAGCATACACGACGATGGGATTAACTATCAATATACTTTGGTGGTCACCACAGCAGATATGTTGCTTTTCCCCAGCAGATCAATCTCTAGCATCCTTTGTCCAATGTGTCCACTGTCTGTCCACTATACATGACCAAACCATCTCAATTGTGCCTCTCTTGGTTTATGCCTCTTCTTGGTTTGTTACAGCGATCATGGAAGAGATTGCACCATAATACACATGATACAGACTACTCTGGAGAACTTTTCTCCACCACCGTAGCTGCTTGCAAGGTCTACTCAGTCATATGCAACCTTGTTACTCCAAATGACACCTTCAGCATGTTCCTCCCTGCCATTCCAGCTGAGCCTTCTGTCTTTGACTTTTAGACGGTCACAGTCTCAAAATCATACATAATGGCCGGTTGGTACATTTGTTGGAATGAAAAAGAGGTAAAGATAAGAGGAAGGAGGGATAGATGTACAATGCAAATATTGCGAGACAGGGTTAATTCAAGGTTGATTCATCTTCAGAATCCAAAAACTTAGTCAGCAATCCACGAGACTCCAAGCAGATCTGCTCCATGGTTTTCCCAAATGAGCTTTTACAGTATGGATGCATGGCAGGGACCTCTTGGCAAACAAAAACAAATATAAATTGCTCAAGACTTCGCAATTTGAAAAAATGTTTAATTTTCAAACCTTGGCAGAATTGTGGATTATTTTTCTTCTTCTCTCTGCAGTATGGTATGGTGTTCACTCACCCAAGGGAACAGGAATGCTTAGTTGACCTAACTGATCAACCGATGATTTGTGTAGTTGCCAGTTCATAGTGTGACAAAGTGTCTTTTGCCAATCAAATAGTTACAACTGCTTAACATCACTGTTGTTACAGGGAATAATGTCACTTTGGTCTGTAGTTAGTGGTCTGTATCATGTGCGCCCCAGTATTACGGTATCAGCTCTCATGATCGCTCTAACAAACCAAGCCCTTGAATTGCAACCAAATGAGTGGCAACATCAAGTCCAAAGGGCAGGATTCTTGCATTTTCACATTGAAATAGATGTAAAGATGTTTGCCGATGTAAGAATTCATCTCAATACAATGATAACTGCAAAATTCCAACTCGGACAAAAACACGTTTGTTGCTATCAGAAACTCCCACAACTCTTGACAGTGGTCATGACTTATCATGAAAGAGATATGTTTTACAGTGCTTTGAGACAAAACAGTAAACAAGAACAACTATTAAAGTAATCTAGTTGACCCTTTACCCTTCTTTTCTGCATTAGGTTATGCAATGGTCTCAGCAGCCCTCCCAGATCTTCAGGCGCTTGTGTTCCCCTCTCTTGTATTCGGGCTCTCATCCCTCTGCTCTGCGGGTGAAGTGGCTGTGATTTCCCTCTTGGCCAGTGCTCCGTAAGAGGCCAAGATTGCCAAGATCTGCCCTGTGGCGAGCATGACGGCCACCACGCGTGGCTCTCCAGTGGGGGGCAATGACAGTCAGGGCCAGGGTCAGGCACCTGATGCTCAGAGCCAGCCCACGGTGCCACAGAACCAGGTCAGTGTCATCTCAACGGTTGTCCATCATTTTTTTCTGAATGTGTGCCCCTTTTGTTATGTATATTCAATATTGTCTCCTCTTCCTGTGTCACATTCTTCTTGTATGGTATGTACTGTATCTCTATTACACCTGCATCACACATTAATGACCTTAATGCCATCACCATACTATCAGACATTAGATTTGATTACCGCATTTTCGGCACCATAAGGCGCACCACATTTATAGGCACAGTCTCAATTTAGGGGTCTATTTTTGTACTTCAGTCATACACAAGGTGCACCGTGTTATTCGGCGCATGCTAACACAAGCTAACGGCAGCAAAACATGAGTTTGGTTTAACTTTATTTTCCTACGAATTTAAAAATACACTCACATTATTTGTTTTATTTTATCTTAGTTCATTTAATTTAATTTTATTCTTTGGCATCAAAATCATCAAAGTTTTCATCCGCCGCATCTGAATTGAATAGCCAGGCAGTCTCGCAGACAAACATGCCAGGTTCCCTCTCATCACCGTAGGAGCCTTGGTCGTTGCCAGGTGGCTGTTCATCAATGATGCCGGCTTTCGCGAACGCTCGGACAACAGTTCTAGCAGATACCTTGGCCCAGCTATCCACAATCCACTCAAAGATGGTGGCGTAACTCGCTCGTCGGTGCCTCCCAGTCTTTGTAAAGCTGTGCTCGCCTTTCTCTCATCCATCGCTCCCACGACGCTCGCGACTTAACCTAGAACGCCCTGTTAGCGTCAATGTCCAGCAGTTGGAGTTGTTTTGTTAATCCTGTCATAATGGCTTGCTTCGAATTCATCTGCCCTCATGAGCACCATCGTCGTGGGTCCGTAATCAAACACATGTTGTTTGCAGCTAACCGGCAGTACAGTATACTGGGGGCATGGCGGAGGTAAGCGTACGTACTTTACGTAACTTAACATTATATTCTCCAACTGGTTTATCGCAGCCAGTGTACAAAGTGTGCGTATTATGTCCCTGTAGCGACAGGAAATGAGCTGGCAGTCAATCAAGCCGAGCGCTTGTTACGATCGCGTTAGCATCATTTTCTCAGATTTTTGACCTCAGTACACATATAAGGCGCTCCGTGTTGAAAGGCGCACCGTTGATTTTTGAGGAAAGGGTTAGGGTTGACTTTAGGGTTGAATTTAGAGTGCGCCTTATGGTGCAGAAAATTCGGTATATCAAAGTGATGCAGAGGTGGCTGAGGAAGGGGCCTTCTGTATCCTGATCTCATTGTATTAGCCTAGACACTGCTGCGCAGTTTTTCGATTGCTCGTCCTCACACCCTAACCGTACACAGATGCCCAGGGGCAGGAAGGGAGGGAGGGAGCGGAAAAGAGGAAGGGAAAGAGTCAAGGCGAGGCATCAATGAACAGAGCGTAAAGAAAGTCGGATAAAGGGTGTGTGTGTCTTTGTGTGTGTCCATGTGCAGGCCTCGGTTAGTTAGAGATGAGCTGTGGTGAGACGTGAGAGGCAAGCTACCTATGTAGGTCAGCCATGTAGAAAAGACCATACACCCCACACTTAATATTTTGCACATTAATCATTTTCTACATCCTAAACGCATTCAGCTGCTGATATAACCACTCACATTGCTTGATTTGGTCATAACAGGCACTGAATTAAAGAATCAGTTATAAAATTGGACACAGTGAAGCTCAGATACATTTAGAACTGCACGTCATCCCTCCTCTCTTCCCTTGAAGAGCTCTAGACAAAGAATCCAGGCACAGACTGTCACATGTAACATATTTATTACTACCAAAGCAATCTCTCATGTTTCCATGAGCCTTTACTTTGTCTTCTGGGAGGATAAGGATATAAACACATCACTGGATGTTTCTAATTGAGCGTCTCATACTGAAATTAATCGAGGGCCAAATATGACTGCTGGCTGTCATCAGTGGGCCGCACAATGTCGGTGGGGGGTTATAGGGGTTGGGCGGTGTACTGACCTGAGCA
>OMPJ01007192.1:5065-22726 GCA_900312935.1 Carapus acus | reverse complement strand
GTTCCACTCTGGATTGTTTACGTACTGTTGCCCGCGTCACGCTTCGTCACGGAGCAAACATGAGCAGTTTAAAAATTATTTTCAACATATTTGGGAAGCATGAAACTTTCGATGCGTGGGTAAGTATGATACGTGTATTTCAAGCTGCGGCGACAAACACATGTCGGAAGAAGTGACAGAAGCGCGAATGTAAAAGCAGAGTACCTGTAGCCGTTACGGCACTATTTTCTCGCGGAGGCGAAAATATCGTTGCCTACACTTTTGCAGAAAAATGAAAGTAGCCTTGTTATGAACTATTCTGACAACTGTATTATTCATTAATGTTTTAAGCCGTGTAATAAGCGCGATAATGCCCTTGTCGTCGGTCATTGTTGCAGATAATCACCTTGAGGTATCCCCCCCCCCCTCCGCTTCGCGTCGGGTGGTGGGGACACCTCTCGGTGATTATCAAGCAACAATGACCTCCGACACGTACATTATCCCGTACTTAATGACTCGATATATTGTACATTGTAACGATTTTTTCTAGCACAGAGGGAGTCAGTGAAAACGGCAGCATATTCGTGTGTTAATGGGCAGACGCGTATTGCCAACATCTTCCCCAACGCTATAAGAAAGGGTCCTCAAAGATTTACATTCAAACTTACAAGATTCATGCTCCTTAATAGAGGTCTGTTACAGAAAATGACATTCAAGAGTGTTTTATCTATTTTGATTGGTTCTTTGTGCTTGCAACAGGGACAAGATGTTGGAGTCTTACGTTACACCTCTCCTGATGAGTTATGTCAACAAGTATATCAAGAATCTGAGGCCGTCTGACCTGCAGTTGTCTCTCTGGGGTGGAGATGTGGTCCTCAGCAAACTTGATCTGAAGCTGGATGTGCTCGAACAGGTAGAGTGTATTAGAAATAAATTCACTGAAGGTGGAACAGAGAAACACATTTTTGTAAATCGTATGCCTTGTTAGGAGTTGTGGTAGAGTTTAATACAAACCACACAGCTTCCCTTCAGCACCCACCAAATATTATTCCTGACCTGATGTTGTAAAAATGACATAATTCACATTTTCAACAAATAGGTACAGTATGTATCTGTTACATTTTGTCGGTGCTTACCATGTCAGCGCCATGTTCTTGTGATGGGGCCAGCATTCAGTCAGGTAAATATTAATGATGCATCACTGCATGATTATGAGCATAATAGATTTTAACATCCCACCATTGACTGTGATGGGAAGTAACTAATCACTGTTGAGATTAATTCAACATCATGCAGCCATGAGATGTCTTTTCTCTCACTTAAATTGTCAAATTTTGACTAGGTGGTCTGGTTGTCTTCATTGTTCAAATGATCGATTTGTCTTCTCAGTAAAAAACACGTATTTCAACCTGTCTGTTGGCTTTACTTAATTGAATTTGTACGATTTTGTATTCATAGTGTGTAAAACTTGCTTTTAACTCACTGGCACCATGCTGTAACATTTTTTTTAGCCTAAAAAAACCTAACTACTTACGAGCAACAAGATACAAATAAGCTTTTAGTTGTTAAAGTATCTATTTGTTTGTGATTTTGTCTTTTGAAATTAAATGTTTCTATTGTCCCTGAACTATCAGTAATTCCATTACCATGTCTCCTTGTGTTAAACTGCTGTACATGTCATTCTGTTTCATCTGCATTTGTTTCTACAAATTTTCCAGGAGTTGAAGTTGCCCTTCACTTTTATGAGTGGTCATATCCATGAGCTGCGTATTCATGTGCCTTGGACCAAGTTGGGCTCTGAGCCTGTTGTCATCACCATCAACACCATGGAGTGCATCCTTAAGTTGAAGGATGGAGCTCAGGTTAGTTTTTTTTTATTGGTGTTAGAGGCGTTTCATTGTATTGTCACAGCTTTTAGATTTTTCTGCAGATACAAAACAGACAAGGTCTGATTTTCAATCAATCAACTTTTTTTTTTTTTTACCACAGAATCAGAATCTTATTTTCCCAAAACCTCCTGAAAAACGTGCGGAGAGGCATTTCAAAGCAAGACAACCTCTCCACCAATAGCTGGACATACAATTGGACCTGCTGGTATTAATACAACATTACAATGTAAATGATCGAAGAAGAGAGAGAGAGGCAGATAGTACAGAGCAGACCTGTGTAAAACAACTATGGGTGGATGTAATGATGAGGCAGTATGATACACGGATCATGGTAGCAAAGAATAAGAATGAGAATCCTTAATTGTCACGATGACACTGTTTCCAACATTATTGTGAAAATACATTTGGCATCTCCACATTGTGGAAATGGCAGTGGTCTAGCAACAAGAAACATAGTAAGTGTAGAACAGGAGATAGCACAAAACCTGCAGAGTGTGTTCAAGAACTATACAGAACCATGGTGTACAGTGACCACGTGCACGTAAAGTGGCAGTTGTAGTAGCGTTTAAGGTTAGGATTAGGGTTAGACTGCGGTATCTCACTCCAGAAAGGAGTAGGGAGAACGGGTCATCTCTGGGGTGTGTGGGGTCAGAGCTGATGTTTCTGGCTTTCTTTTGGAGTCAGTCAGTGAAGATGCCTCAGAGGGCGGGCATTGTGGTCTTTGTGATCTTCTCTGCCTTCCTCACCACGCGTTGCAGATCCTTTTGGTCCTTGGCGGTGCAGCTGGAGGATCACACTATGCAGCAATATGTCAGGACTGACTCTATTGACCAACGGTACAAGTTGACCAGCAGGTACAAGGGAGGTGAGACTGTCTGAGATTCCTCAGAAAGTTAAGTCTCTGGTGGGCCTCCCTCAGTCGGGCAGAGGTGTGGGTTGTCCAGGTCAGATCGGCTGATATGTGAACTCCCAGGAACTTGAAGCTCTCCACTCTCTCCACCTCCTCTCCCCTGATGGAGAGGGTGGGGAGCACAGACTTTGATTTCCTGTGGTCCACAATAAGTTCATTGGTCTTGGATGTTTTTAGGTCAAGATTGTTTTCTAGGCACCAGTCAGTCAAGTGCTTAACCACTTCCCTGTAGGCTGCCTCATTTATCAGCCCTATAGTGATGGTGTCGTCCGCGAACTTGATGATGGTTTTTGAGGGGTGGATGGAGAAGCAGTCATGTGTGAAGAGGGAATAGAGGAGGGGGTTGAAGATGTGCCCCTGTGGGGCTCTGGTGTGATTGTGAAGGAGGTGCGGTCTGCAATGCTGGGGTCTGTTTCTGAGGAACTCCCAAATCCAAGTGCACAGTGAACTGCCTAAGCCAAAGTTGCCCTGCTTTGTGATCAGTTTGTGGTGGATAACCGTGTTAAAAGCTGAGCTCAAGTCCACAAACAGCATCCTCACATAGATGTTGCTCTAGTCCAGGTGGGTGAGGACTGTGTGGAGCGCCATCGTGACAGCATCCTTTGTCGACCTGCGCGCTTGGTAGGCAAATTGATGTTGGTCGAGGTCAGCGGGGAGGGCAAACTTGATGGTGGGGAGGATGAGCCTGTCAAAGCATTTCACAATGATGGGCATGAGAGCTACCGGGCGGTAGTCGTTTAGGCAGTTCACTGTATTCCTCCTGGGTATTGGGACCATGGTGATTGCTTTGAAGCCATGGCATGGATGGGAAGCCAGTCTAAGGCTGCAAGAATTGGCATGATGTTTTTAAGTTTTGTGGTGAGGTCCCGTGTTTTTGATTAGCTTCTGTTTTTTGGCCACTGTCCAGAGAAAAGGCTGTAATGGTTAAGCATCTTAAGATGACAAATACATAGAGTATGGTTTCAGCAGCTGTTGAGATCTCTTCTTATTGTATATTGTATTTTGTATAATGCTTAGTTATCTTCTCCCTTTCTCAAACACCCTGAGTTGCTTGGGCCTTTAATTTCCTAGATCGCCAGATCAGTGGATCAACCAAGTACCTACCTACCTACCTACCTACCTACCTAGCTACCTACCTACCTGCCTACCCACCTATTAGTAGTAGGCCAAGGACAGAACCCTGTGGAACATCAGATTTCACATTTTGATAATTTGATGAATCTAGATTGTTTACTAATACAAAGTGGAATCTGCTAGGCAACTACATCATTGTCATCCCATATGTTTTGAAATGGTCATGGTAATGAACAAGTAACTACCAGTAACTGGTAATTAACTGTGAATAGATATAACTTGTCTGAATCACAATAACAATCAATGCCAACTTGGTTGTTGATGAGGTAGAGGGCACAAGGCTGTTATATTCCTGTTCCGAGAGGTTTTGGGGCTGCTTGATATCAGATTCTTGCTGGATGGAGGGAACAGTCGGTCCTGGGCAGGAGGCTTTGGATGAGTGATCACGTTCTCCACCACTTCTGACTCTTGACCTTATCATTCAGTTACACAATTTTTCTCCTGGTACCCTAACATATACTTTCTATAGGACCACAAAGACAGTATAACGGTGTAGACAAATTGGACCTTTACTGTACTTCTCCATCATCATTCTCAGAACAAAAGTGGCATCTGTGGTATTCTCCCTTGACATGAAGGTATACAGATGGCCAGTACACATGGCCAACTCAGTGGCTGCATGACAGATGACAAATTGGTCATCTGACAATATACAAAGTATATACAACATAAATATACAACAAGAAGATGGGCATACTGTTACCAGCTGCAAGTCCACATCATATGCTGCCTTGTCACAGTCTCCACTTGCACAACTTTGCAATCTAACACCTCTCAGGTCGCATCGCAGACACAGGATATGATCTACTTGTGTGCACAATCCTTCTCTATCTTATGTAACCACATGCCCCTCCCTCTTGAAATCAACATCAACTCCTGCTGTGCCCATCTCCCTTGCTGATTCCACTTCCGTCTGTCTCAGATTTCCTCTCTTTAACACAACTTCTAACCAGGACTTCCATGTCTCTTCTACCCCCCTTACCAACGTGCTAACTAGGGCTGGGTATTGTTAAGAAGCTCACTTCGATTCGATTTCCATTCTTAAGGTTTAGATTCGACTATCGATTATGTTTTGATTTAAATGCTTCAATTCCAATCAGTAAGAAGTCAAAATACACAAATAATAGCACCAGTTTGCAATATCTCAATTATTTATTTTCAAGCCCAAAATAATACATGTAGTATATTACTTAACCTACTTCACAGAAACTTTGAGCGATAAAACATGTGAAAATAAAACATCAGCAGGCAGCATCATAACAGCTCACTTATCAATTGCCTGCATGAAATAAAATCCAAGATGACCACAAACCTGCTCCAACTCAACAGCCAGAAAACGGAAAACAGAAAATGTCACTGCCATTGCTCCCAACCCCCTGCCTCACAAGGTTGTGGATCTTGTCCTCTCAGTGGATGGCATCTCCACCTTGCTGTTCACGGAGGTATGCAATCTTGGCGTCAACCTAGACTCAGCCCTCTCATTTGACTCACACATTGAATCTGTCACCAAATCCCCGTTTTTTCACCTCAGAAACATCTCCAGACTTCGGCCATCACCCTGACTCTGTGGTTGAAACCCTCATACATGCCATCATCACTGCATATTTGGAATATTGGTGTCCCTCCATGACGTCACCAATAAAATGCCTGACAGGCCTCAGCATCTTCAAAACTTGACTGCCTTGGTTCTCATCCGCACCAAACCCTGGCAGCTCATCACTCCATCATCAAACAGCTGCACTGGCTCCTTATCAACGACCAGATAACCTTCAAACTTTTCATTCTCACTTACAAATCCCAGCATACACTCATCCCTCAGTATTTAATCCACCTCCTTCATGTTCACCATCCCCCACTCAACCTGTGGTATGCCAACCTGGGTCTCCTCACCTTCCCCTGCACAAGAAGACACACCTATGGGAGCAGGATCTTCAGTGTGGCGGCTCCCACTCTTCGAAACTCGCTCCAACAACATCTCTGTCAAGCCCAAACCCTGGAGTCCTTAAAATGTCTTGTGAATTGCTTCGACAGAACAACTTCGCCAGAAGTTGCAGGTGAGGGAGCAGTGATTTTTTTGACCCATTTTTGGACCCGCTTTTCGTTCCTATATGAATCCGGAACACACAAACAAGACGAAACTAAGTGTGGAATTTGTGCCTGGCAGAAGTAGTGCCTGGCAGAAGTAAAGTACCAGAGCAACACGACAAATGGACTCCATGCCGATGCTCTACAACAAGCCGCATGTAAAACTGTTGATCTGAAACAGCTGACATTGCCTTTGTCTGCAAACTACCGCCAAGCTCTGTCCGTGCTCCAAAGATAACTGAGTCCATGGCCGTCTTCATTTGCAAAATCCTTCAACCCTACAGTGTCATAGAAAATCAAAGTTTTAAAAGGATGTTCGAGACTCTTGAACCATGCTACGCAATACCAACTAGAAAAGACATAGCAGTGAGGTATATCACAATGTGCAAGAGGAAATATATTTTATTTTTCTTACATGCACTTTTTCATTCTGATGCAGAGGTGTCAATTTTTGTTTTATCTCTGTACTACATGCACAAGTGAACTGTTATGGTGCTGCCTGCTAATGTTTTATTTTCAAGATGTTTTATTGCTCAAAGGTAGTGTGAAGTAGATAACATTCCACAGTTGTTATAATGGGCATGAAAATAATGATAAATTGCCAACAAGTACGATTTATTATTTGTGTATTCCCACCACTTACTAGATGGAATCGAAGCATTTAGATCAAAACAGGATTGATAATCGAATGGAATCGAAACCATAAGAATCTAAATCAAATTGTGAGATTCTTATCAATTCCAAGCCTTTATTGCCATTATTATTATTAATAATAATGGTAATAATGTTTATAATTTTGCATACATTTTTCGCATTAATTCTTTAGAAATGCAGTTTTCCTCTGTATGCTGTGAGCACTTAAACATTATGATGCTCTGTCTCCCAGATTTTGGGCTTTGAACAACGATAAGCCCACCTTAGGTTTTTCACTTTCTGCACGTCTATCTTCAACAGCCTATTATTTAGACATTGCCAAGCAATACTTGTCAGTTTCTCACCAATCACACAATGCCTCAAAAACTACTCTCTGGCCACTTTATTAGGTACACCTGTCCAACTGCTCATTAACTCAAATTTCTAATCAGCCAATCCCATGGCAGCAATTTAATGGATTTAGGCATATGGACATGGTCAAGACGATCTATTGGAGTTCAAACCAAGCATCAGAATGGGGAAGAAAGGTGATTTAAGTGACTTTGAACGTGGCATGGTTGTTGGTGCCAGACGAGCTGGTCCAAGTACCGTGTTTCAGAAAGTGCTGATCTTTTGGGATTTTCACGCACAACTATCTCTAGGGTTTACAGGGAATGGTCTGGAAAAAGAAAATATCCAGTGAGGGGCAATTCTTTGGGAGTAAATGCCGCGTTGATGCCAGAGATTAGAGGAGAATGGCCAGACTGGTTCGAGTTGATAGGAAGGCAGCAGTAACTCAAATAACCACTCGATACAACTGAGGTATGCAGAAGAGCACCTCTGAGCGCACAACACGTTGAACTTTGCAACGGATGGGCTACAGCAGCAGAAGACCACATTGGGTGGCACTCCTGTCAGCAAAGAACAGGAAAATGAGGCTACAATTACAATGCACAAGCTCACCAAAATTAGACATTAGAAGATTGGAAAAACCTTTCCTGCTCTGATTAGCCTCAATTTGTGCTGTGACATTCAGATGGTAGGGTCAGAATTTGGCGTCAACAACATGAAAGCATAGATCCTTCCCGCCTTATTTCAACGGTTCAGACTGGTGGTAGTGGTGTAATGGTGTGGGGGATATTTTCATGGCACACTTTGGGCCCCTTAGTACCAATTGAGCATAATGTCAACACCACAGCCTACCTGAGTATTGTTGCTGACCACGTCATTCCCTTTATAACCACAGTGTACCCATCTTGTGATGGCTACTTCCAGCAGGTTATCGTGCCATGTCATAATTCATAAATCATCTCAGAATGCTCTCTTGAACATGACAATGAGTTAATTGTACTCAAATGGTCTCCACAGTCACCAGATCTCAATCGAATAGAGCACCTCTGGGATGTGTTTGAATGGGAGTGTAGGAGCAAGTCTAATACTTAGCTCCAGCGATGAGCTTTGCATCAAGGATGTGCAGCCAACAAATCTGCAGTGACTGCGTGATCCTCTTGTGTCAATATGGACCAAAATCTCTTAGGATTGTTTCCAGTACCTTGTTGAATCTATGCCATGAAGGATTAAGGCAGTCCCTGAGGGCAAAAGGGGGTCCAACTCGGTACTAGAAAGGTGAACCAATTAAGTGGCCAGTGAGTGTATAATGTGATTGATCAGACATTTGAAGGGAGTCACCTCACCGGAATCCCTAGGCCAGGGGTGTCCAAAGTTTTTGCAAAGAGGGACAGATTTGATAAAGTGAAGATGCCCGGGGACCAAGAGTTTGTTTTAACATTTTTTAACTACAAAGGTTTCATTCAACCACACACTGTTATAAAACAATTTTCATTGTCACAATTATCTTTATTTTTCAAAAGACAATATACTGTTGCCAAATATAAGCCACTCAGGCAGATGTGAACAATTCTAAAAACACATCCTGCATTTCAGTCAGATAACATTGAACAAACCATATGAAATACTTTAAATGTACATGAGTTTAAAAGTATCTTTGCCTCATGAACATTTTAAACAGGAGTAATAAGCATTGCAAAGTTGTGTGTTATTATTAAATCTTAAAACAAGTGAATTTTGCTCCAGTCATTTACAATATCTTTCAGAAAGTAATAGTTTATGTCACATCTATGGGTTCATAACATCAACACTTACCACCAAATCTTACTCAAGAGTTTGATGAAAATAAGTGCCATGAATCCAAGTGCAAAAATGTTCTTTTGGCTTTTCACTGTTGATAGTGACAGATGTTGCCATTCAAAATACTCAATTTCAGATCGATGAAGAAACGGATAACTTGCTGACGAGGGCAGTAGTTGAGATGCGTCAAATGTCACGCAAGTGGGAGTCACTTAGTTTTGACCTCTATCGGTTCTTGCTTTCAAGTTTATGACACAGAATGTGTGCTCACACAAATTTGTGGAGCAGAATAAGCTCAGCATTTTCTTAGCAAATGTTCGCATTTCGGGAAACCTGTCTTTATTCAGCTTGCAGTAAAAGTCAACAAGAGAAAGCTGCTGGTGTTAACTGCTCCACTGATCACACTGAAATTGAAGAATATTGTCAGAAATTTGGTGATACTTAGAAAACATTTCACATCACATTTCACCCAGAAATGAGAATACAGGGGAATACAGACTATTAATGTTGAGTTTGTACAGTGAAAGGAACATTTATGTTGGATTGTACTGTAACCGAAGTGTTACTTCAAGGATTCTAAATATTTTTCAATTCATTTACTAATCTGTTTGATTTTTCTTTTTATAACAGGCTATTCCCCTATGAAAAACTTGGAACAGACATGTAAAGCACACATTGCTAATGAGTTTGATTGTGAGATATACAGTGCAGTTCCTCGCTTGTTTGTACTGAGAAGGCAATATTTCAACACAGCTGTAGGTGCCATCATGTTCAAGACCAAAGACAAAAATTGCCTGTTGACAGGCTACACACATGCAGTAATGTCCAGATCCCTGTCTGAGCCAGACATTTGAAGGGTTGGTAGAAGTCCGGAGTTGGTGATCTTTGCTTTCACGAATTATTGATGCCCACTTACTCTGAGAGTACAGAAATCCTCCTTTTTGTTACTCTGTTTGGTCCCTCTATAGGTTTCCCTGTCTTGTTGACTGCCCTCTCATTCTATTTACTCAAACTCACTTTCTTATTCACTTTTTTTGTTTGTTGCAGGACTTTATTTTTGGTCATTTTTTGACAATACAGAATTGACCACTGTTAACTACCAACAGTGCAACTTGCCTGGCGCCTTTGTCCTTTTGTATGCCTTCTTCTATCCCTCTCTTGCTGCTTTTTCTGAACTCTGCCATAGATTTTTAAGATCTACTTGCCTGCCAGTAGCTGAAGCAGCCTTCATTTATCTGAGGGACTACCTCTGCGAAGGTGTTTTCACCCCTCAACATCAATATCAGAGTGACATTATTTTATTCCACCAAATTTTATTCCACATCATCCTTTTGTGGCAGTTAAGGTTGTAGGTGTAAGATTTCGTGGCAAAGCTGTTAAATTCTTTAAGGGGAGAGTATATGGGGAAGTACTTCATTTAAATGGTTTTATCTCTAAATGAGTTCTGTCAAAGCATGCCTTACTTAATCTGTATTTGATTTATTTTCAATAAATTTTTTTAATCGGGATAGCCCCTTTTAGATGAATCATCTCATTTTCGAGGGGGTCCTTTCTGCAAAAGAATCTACAAATTATACAATATCAGATAACTAAGTAGTATAAAGACAAATACATCAAGACACTTTACAGGACTTATATACATACACATGCACAATAAACGCATAAACAATCAATAAGTAAATATCTCATCATTATTATCAGATATTTGAAATATAGAATACAGTGATACCTCAGGATACAAAATTAATCCGTTCCGGAGTAGCTTTCATAAATGATTCTTTTGTATTTTGAGTCAAGTTTTACATGTAAAATAGCTAATTCGTGCCAAGCCCTCAGAAAATAAACACTTTAAATTTAACAATAACGGAAAAACTAGAATTATATATGGTCGGATAAACCTTTAATGCCTGTAATGAAAATGTTGAAAACTAAACCTTTAATACCTGTAAATGAAGTGGATATTAACGCATCAAAACAAACGGACCGAATGATGCCGTCAGGTACACAGTGGTGACTCGCATCAGAGGAGATAACCAGTGGGAGAGCAGGATCTTGTGCCGCGTTCGAGGCTACTCGTAACTGGTAACTTTCGAGTGTGGGATTCATGAGTCAAGACTTCAAACCGTTCCAGGCACCACCGTCTGCTGTTGGTTCACCATTTTTGAGTACAAAAAAATTACTGCGTGACGTCAAACGCAAAAGTTGGAGTACTTGAGTACAATTGAGTTCAAAGTCGTGAGTTCACGGATTTGGCTGTAGCCCACCCATTTTTAACTGAAAAATTACAAGTTACGAGTAGCCCTGAATGCGATATCATGGAGTATACAGTCAAGCACAAGTGCAGCTGCGTGCTAATTTTAAAATTTTTGCCAACAGCGATCTCGTTTTGTTTTGCATCGTGATTCATTTCTCTGGTATATCTTTGAAAACAATCTCATTCACTTTTATGCACAGAATTGGATCTATTTCATTTAACTCAGTCAAAAATCATGTTTGATTATCAGAGGACACACGTGCTGAACGTATTTCCGATTTTTCATTCTTCCTCCATTTCCTCATCCATTTCCTCATCCTTTTGCTGCCTTCTCTTTTGCCGATGTCCCAGGCATAGAAATATGGTAATAGGGAGATAACAATCACATAATTATGAAAATTAGATTTGACTTGTCAACATTCACCTCAGAGATGGAATGTGAATGTTAATAAAAACCTTGGTTTACATGCCATAATCAGACTCCTAAAGGGGCACATACTTGCACTAGGATGTATGATGCACGATGATTGAGGCAGCTGATATCCTTTGACAGGTTTTCTTTTTATTGAACATAGTATTTGTTCACTCTCAACATTTGAAGACTTATTCTCACCCTGTGCATGACATTTTTTCTTATTTGTCTTCATCTCTCACAATGACAGTTTTTTAATATATACACAGTTGGTGAATGATGTATTTTTGAAATGGGTGTACATGCAGGAAGAGGAGGAAAAGGAGGATTCGAGAGAAATTTGGCTGTGTTTATCAGCCATATCCTTTCTGGGTAACAACCGTATCCTGCTGGGGATAAAACATTATGTTTCCATATTTTTTGTTTGGAAAAGAATGTATTGACATCAGGGGAATGCTCATCAGGGTTTTTTTTTTGGAAGGTTACGTTTTCAGGGCTATTTTTTCAATTTACAGTTCACTCCTTGCCACAGATTATGGAGTAAGTGAAAGTACTATGGATAAATATCTAACGATTATAACTCACTTAAGACCCTGTCTTTAATTCTAAACGTTTTATTCGGTTTTATTGTTAATTTAATCCTTGTCTGTCATGAGTGTTTGTATGCATTTTTGTGTTCTGTCTTGCAAGATTATATGTCATTTTGGATGCTGTTGTATGGCTGTGTGGTGGTATGTTTAGCACTTACTCTTGCATGTCAAATTGTTTTTTTATCAGGATGACCATGAGAGTGGTTCCAGCTCCTCGAGCCTCAGTGTTTCAGAGAGCTCCAAGGTTGCTGCCAGGCCTCGACGCCTCCATCATGCAACTCCCAGTGACCCAGACCTGCCCCCAGGTGAATGATAGTTTTGGGGCCAGCACGGCCACATTTTGTCCCTGTTGAGTATTAGGCCTGTCAGTTGAGGAAGACGGCTGCAGAGAGAGATGGAGATTAGAACCGTATTACTCAAGTGAGTGCACACATGCATACAGGGAGTCCCGGCTTACATCGTCCCCGACTTGTGTCGTTTTCGTGGTTACGTCTCTAGCGTCGGTGTTGAAAACATAAGGATTAAATTGGTAAAATCACTGAAAGGAAGTACACAAGGTCTTTCTTACCTTTGCTATTGATGGCTTGCAAAGAAAGTGCTTGAGGCAGTAGTTCATTTCAAGACGAGGAGAGAACAGGTCGACTCATTTGAGTGGAGGACGATGCACTCAGGTAGATAACTGGGAAGTTATATCTTGTACAAAAGATAGGGTTGGGTATTGATAAGAACCTCATGATGCGATTCGATTTTAATTCTTAAGGTTTCAATTCGTTCAATTATGAAATCAAAATGCTTTGATTCCATTCAGTAAGAAGTAGAAATGCACAAAAAATAGATAGAACGTGTTGGGGAAAAAAAGTGGTATATTACTTACTTCAAAGTACCTTTGAGCAACAGTAGCAGGTAGCATCACAACAGCTCACTTGTGCATATGTAGAACAGAAGTAAAAGAATTGACACCTCTGTATCAAAATGAAAAGGTAATGTGCATCTAACAAAAATAGAATATATTTCTTCTTGCACATTGTGATACACCTCACCATCATGTGTTTCCTAGTTGGTATTGCTTAGCGTGGTTCAAGAGTCTGTGACAACTTCTTAAAACCTTAAATCGTCTTTAAAATCTTCTTTGCGACACTGTAGGGTCGAAGGTCTCTGCAAATGAAGACGTCTGTTATCTTTGGAGCACGGACACAGCAGAGCTTGGTGGTAGTTTGCAGACAAATGCTTTGTCGAGTTTGGTCTGTTTTGGATCAGCGGGTTGTTGTAGAGCTTCGGCGTGGTGTCGGTTTAAGTGGTTCCTAAGCTTTGTGGCTTTGCTCCTATGTTTCAATGCTGAATGGCACAAGTTACACACAATCTTAGTTTTATCTCGAAAGTGTGTTGCAGATTTATATGGGAATTAAAAGTGAGTCCAAACATATGATCTTTTTTCACCGCTTGCTCGCCTGCAGCTTCCATCCATAAAACACGATTCACAAGATGTTGCGCACAGCGGCCCCTCTGGCCAGGAGGTGAAACAATTCTGAGGGATCGCTCAATCAATATCGAATCGAGAGGGGGATAATTTCAATGCATCGATTCTTCAAAAATTTTCCCACCCCAAATAAAAGATGCAACTTTAAATAGGCAAGCCGGCCTCCATTGATGCTGTCGGGATCCAGATGGGAATCAGGTGCAGAACAGCATAGACTTCACCAGGTGTTGCCATCCATCCATCCATCTTCTGCCGCTTATCTGGGGCCGGGTTGCGGGGGCAGCACTCTGAGGGGAAGTCCAGATTTCCCCCTCCCCAGACACCTCCTCCAGCTCCTCTGGGAGGACCCCCAGGCGTTCCCAGGCCAGCTGGGAGACATAGTCCCTCCAGCGCATCCTTGGTCTTCCATGCCCGGACATGCCCGGAATACCCCCCTGGGAAGGCGTCCAGGAGGCATCCGTAAAAGATGCCTGAACCACCTCAGCTGGCCTCTCTCGATGTGGAGGAGGAGCGGCTCTACTTTGAGCTCCTCCTGGGTGACAGAACTCCTCACCCTATCTTGTAGAGTGCATCCCGCCACCCTGCGGAGGAAACCCATTTCGGCCACTTGTACCCGAGATCTTGTCCTTTCGGTCATGACCCAAAGTTCATGACCATAGGTGAGGGCAGGAATGTAAATCGACCGCTTCACCTTCTGGCTCAGCTCCTTCTTCACCACGACGGACAGGTACATCGACTACAAAACTGTCGCTGCTGCACCGATCCGTCGGTCGATCTCCCGTTGTATTCTACCCTCACTTGTGAACAGGACCCAAAGACACTAAAGTCCTCTACTTGAGGCAGGATCTCGTGTCCGATATGGAGGGTGCAAACCTCCCTTTTTCGGTCGAGAACCATGGCCTCAGGTTTAGAGGTGCGGATTTTCATCCCCGCCATCTCGCACCCGACTGAAAACCGCACCAGCAGACGCTGGAGGTCCTGGTCCGACGGTGCCAACTGGACAATATCATCTGCGAAAAGCAGCGGAGATCCTGTGGTCCCCAAACTGCACCCCCTCTGGCCCCTGGCTGCGCCTAGAGAACCTGTCCATATGAATAATGAACAGGACTGGTGACAAAGGGCAGCCCTGCTGGAGGCCAACATGTACTGGGAATACGTCTGACTTACTGCTGGCAATGCGGACCAAACTCCTGCTCTGGTGGTATAGAGACCCCACAGCCTGTAAATAGGGGCCATGAACTCCATACTCCTGGAGCGCCGCCCACAGAGCACCGCGAGGGACCCGGTCGAATGCCCTCTCCAAGTCCACAAAGCACATGTGGCCTGGTTTGGCAAACTCCCATGATCCCTCCAGTACTCTGCGGAGAGTATAGAGCTGGTCCAGTGTTCCTAGCCAGGACGGAGCCAGCATTGTTCCTCCTGGATCTGAGGTTCTGCTATCGGCCGGATTCTCCTCTCCTGCACCTTGGAATAGATTTTCCTGGGGAGGCTGAGGAGTTTGTTCCCTCTGTGATTAGAACACACCCTCCAGTCCCCATTTCTAAACAGAGGGACCACCGATGCCGTTGCCGATACAACACTGTCCCTGGACCGAAGGTGCTGGGACGCAACCCTCTCGTTCACCGAGGAAAACTCCAACACGTGACGGCATAGCTGAGGGGCTATTAATAAGCCCACTCCTGCTTGCCGCCTCTCCCACTGGCAACCCCATAGTGGAAGAGAGTCCAGCGTCTCTCGTGAAGTTGGGATCCAGAGCCCAGGCTGTGGATAGAGGTGAGCCCGACTATTTCTTTTCGGAAACGTGCCACCTCCCGCACCAATTCGGGCTCCTTCCCCCCCAGTGTAGTTACATTTCATGTTCTGAAAGCCAGTTGATCTCTCTGAGGGTAAGGTCGCCGAGCCTCCAACCCCTCTGATTGCCACCCATAGGACAATGCACCGACCCCTTTCGGCCCCTCCTGCAGGTGGTGGGTCCACTGGAGGGCGGGCCCACGTCGCCTTTTCGGGCTGAGCCCCGTGGACAGAGGCTCAGCCACAGGCCCTCTCTGGGGAGTCTCAACCCCAGGCCTTAGGTGTTGCATATATTTGAATAATCTGACAGGCAATCATGTAGTCAAGGCACAGACAGGGTTCAAGGACAGAATGGCAAGCAGACAGGCATAGGCAGGTGATCTCAGACAATGGGCAAAGTGATGGATCATTAGGCACACCTCAATGCCAGGCAGACGGATAGATTAGTTCAGCAGACAATCCAATTTAACAGGTAAAGTTGCTGGTAGAAAACAGGCTGTACTGTACTGTACTGCACTGTACTAGGCAGACAGGTCCATTCCCAGGTTCACCTCATATTATGGGCTGTTTGCCAAGATAGCACTGCAATGGTGACAAACCAATTAAAGAGAAGACAAGGAGTTCTGACCTACCCATTCAACATATCTACCTACAGTACCTACCTACCTACCTAAATACCAATCCTATCTACCTACCTACAGTACCTACCTACCTACCTACCTACCGACAGTATATAGCCCGTAGCTAAATCTCAACTTTACAACTTAAATCTATTAAAGTTTTTAACCTGCACTCAAAAATAGTGAGGGTGTCCGCCTCCCCAGACTGTAACTAGAGGATGGTTCCACAGGAGATGAGCCTGATAATTGGATGCTCTGTCTCCCGTTCTACTGCATTTCTAAGAATCACAAGTAACCATACGTTCTGTTGTTTTGTATGTAAATTGAATGACATATCTTGATCAAAGATAACTCCTAGATTTTTTTGACAGCAGTGCTGGAGGCCAAGCACTATTGGCTGAATAGTCCGCTGCGCCCGTCCAATGATAGAGGAAAAGGGAATTGCATGATTATTTCCCTCAAAATACGATGCTTTTATGTCCCGGTACGATAATCTCATGCTGCGTTCCAGTGGAAAGTGAACCTGTGAAGGAGGAGGCAAAGCTATAAAACACCACTGTATTATTCAGTTCATAAGTTCTGTGTGCCAAACATCTGAAATGTGCTTACGTTATGGAACCTGTGATCCAAGCTATTAAATATTTTTGCTCCAGAGCCCTTTGCCACCGTCCGTTTCAGCAGTTTCTCTTCGACATCCATGCTGAATATGGAGATGTTGAGCATCACAATGACATAAGATGGCACAGTCAAGGGTCTGCACTGCAGAAATTCTATTCCCTCCGAAAGGAGATCGGATAATTCCTGGCACAAAAGGGACAAACGATTCTGGAAATCTATGATCCTGTTTGATTGGCTGATTTGGGGTTTTTAGTTGACATAAGACAACATCTGAACGTACTCAACAAGAGCCGTCACAGGCAAAATTCAGTGGTAAGCCCAATTCCACACATTTCACTGCAGAAAATTATGACAATTTTTTCCAGAGAGCAATATTTGTGCACAAATGAAAAGCTATGCAGAAAACATTTCATCTCTGAATGAGGAGTTTCAGCGGCTTTTCATGGATTTTGCAAAAATAGAAAAGGAGATCACATTTTTTTCCTCCCCCTTTTCTGCGGATCCTAATGACATTCCAGACCACCTGCAACTGGAGCTTATTGAGCTACAGTGCGACGCAGAGTGTCACAATCACTACCAACAACTCCCTCGCATCAACTTTTACCACCAGCTGGACAAAGACAGGTCCCAAGAGATTCGGACATTAACAAAAAAATGCTGAACTTGTTTGGCTCG
This sequence comes from Carapus acus, assembly GCA_900312935.1. Classification (NCBI taxonomy): domain Eukaryota; kingdom Metazoa; phylum Chordata; class Actinopteri; order Ophidiiformes; family Carapidae; genus Carapus; species Carapus acus. Next base: position 5,511 of record OMPJ01007192.1, on the reverse strand, counting down.
ACATACTTGTGCGATAAGACGTTCTTTGTTAAGAACATGAACGAGAACCGTGTGAGGACAAAACTGACTCTCATCTGCTTGGCATCTTGCACATCCAAACCACTGCTTTTGAGACCGACCTGGTCTGTTTACTGCAGTTGAAAGACCAATATCACCCCTCTCATCAATGCAGGTAATTTTTTTTATTCTGAGGAGAATTAACTCCAAAGTCTCAGTGAATTGATTTTTTTGTAACGATCAGACCACAGTTTTGTCAAATTTCTTCTGATTTGACAGTATTATTCTTTGTCAAAATGCATTGGGATGTGATTTGTCAAAACAAAATCAATACATGTCACAAATAAATGATTTTATGAAAGTTGACTGAAATGTTTATATTTGTATTTATATTAATATTTTTTATATTCTATATATAAAAATATATAAATATTTATAGAAATATTTAT
>OMPJ01007190.1:879-16827 GCA_900312935.1 Carapus acus | reverse complement strand
GCTGTGCGAAGTTGCTGGATATTAGTGGGAACTGGTACACGCTGTCTTATACGCCGGTCAAGAGCCAAACATGCTCAATGGGTGACATGTCCGGTGAGTATGCTGGCCATGCAAGAACTGGGACATTTTCAACTTCCAAGAATTGTGTACAGATCCTTGCAACATGGGGCCGTGCATTATCTTGCTGAAACATGAGGTGATGTTCATGGATGTATGGCACAACAATGGGCCTCAGGATCTCATCACGGTATCTCTATGCATTCAAAATGCCATTAATAAAATGCACCTGTGGTTTTCGTCCATAACAGATGCCTGCCCATACCATAACCCCACCACCACCATGGGCCACTTGATCCACAACATTGACATCAGCAAAGCGCTCACCCACACGACGCCACACACGCTGTCTGCCATCTGCCCTGAACAAAGTAAACCGAGATTCATCCGTGAAGAGAACACCTCTCCAACGTGCCAGACGCCATCGAATGTGAGCATTTGCCCACTCAAGTCTGTTACAGCGACGAGCTGGAGTCAGGTCAAGACCCCGATGAGGACGACGAGCATGCAGTTGAGCTTCCCTGAGACGGTTTCTGACAGTTTGTGCAGAAATTGTGTGGTTATGCAAACCAATTGTCAGCATTTTCAGCAGCTGTCTCAGTGGCTGGTCTCAGACATTCTTTGAGCTGAACCTGCTGGATGTGGAGGTCCTGGGCTGGTGTGGTTACACGTGGTCTGCGGTTGTGAGGCCGGTCGGATGCACTGCCATATTCTCTGAAACGCCTTTGGAGACGGCTTATGGTGGAGAAATGAATATTCAATGCACAAGCAACAGATCTGGTTGACATTCCTGCTGTCAGCATGCCAATTGCAGGCTCCCTCAATGCTTGTGGCATCTGTTGCATTTTGCTGTGAGACAAAACTTTCAGGGTGGCCTTTTATTGTGGACAGTCTAAGGCACACCTGTGCACCTATCATGATGTCAGATCAGCATCTTGATGTGGCACACCTGTGAGGTGGGATGGATCATCTCAGCAAAGCAGAAATGCTCACTATCACACATTTAGACAGATTTGTGAACAATGTTTGAGAGGAATGGTAATATTGTGTATCTGAAATGAATTTTAGATCTTTAAGTCCATCTCATGAAACATGGGAGCAAAAACAAAAGTGTTGCATTTATATTTTTGTTGAGTGCACTTAGGATGCCTAGGCTCACCTGGCCTGTGGGTCTCCTGAGGCAGCTGACAGGTATCAGCAGGCCAAGCGTGCAGCAGCCTGGGCTGTTGTGGAAGCAAAAACCCGCGCCTGGGATGGGATCGGAGAGGCCATGGAGAGGGACTGTCGGTCAGCCTAGAGAAGGTTCTGGCAAACCGTCTGGCGCCTCAGGAAGGGAAAGCAGTGCCCAGCCAACACTGTTTACAGTGGGGGCGGGGTGCTGCTGACCTCAACTGAGGATGTGGTCGGGCGGTGGCAGGAATACTTCGAGGATCTCTTCAATCCCACTGGTATCTCTTCTATAGAAGAAGCAGAGGCGGAGGACTCGGAGGTGGATTCATTCATCACCCAGGCTAAAGTCACCGCAGTAGTTAATAAGCTCCACAGAGGCAAGGCGCCGGGGGTGGACGAGATCCGCCCTGAGTACCTCAAGTCTCTAGATGTTGGAGGGCTGTCATCGCTAACACGCCTCTGCAACATCGCATGGCAGTCGGGGATAGTGCCCTTGGACTGGTAGACTGGGGTGGTGGTCCCTCTGTTTACGAAGGGGGACCGGAGGATGTGTTCCAATTACAGAGGGATCACAATCCTCTGCCTCCCCGAGAAAGTCTATTCCAGGGTGCTGGAGAGGAGAATCCCGCCGATAGTGGAACCTGCGATCCAAGAGGAACAATGCGGGTTCCGTCCCGGCCATGGAACCCTGGACCAGCTCTAAACTCTCCGCAGAGTGTCAGAGGGATCATGGCAGCTTGCCTAACCAGTGCACATGTGCTTCGTGAACTTGGAGAAGGCATTCGACTGGGTCCTTTGTGGTTCTCTGTGGAGGGTGCTGCGGGAGTATGTAGCCAATGGCCCCTTAGTACGGGCTGTGCGGTCTCTATACGACAGGAGCAGGAGCTTGGTTTGCGTTGCCGGCAGTAAGTCAAACCTATTCCCAGTACATGTTGGCCTCTAGCAGGGCTGCCCTTTGTCACCAATCCTGTTCATTATTTATATGGACAGGATTTCTAGGCTCAGCCAGGGACCGTAAAGGGTCCAGTTTGGGGACCACAGGATCTCATTGCTGCTCTTTGCAGATGATGTTGTCCTGTTGGCACCCTCAGACCAGGACCCCTAGCGTGTACTGACGGCCGGGATGAGAATCCGCACCTCTAAATCTGAGGCCATGGTTCTCAACCAGAAAAAGGTGGTTTGCACCCTCCAAATTGGAGGCGAGATCCTGCGTCAAGTGGTGGGTTTAAGTACCTTGGGGTACTGTTCACGAGTAAGGATAAAATGGAGAGGGAGGATGACTGACGGATCGGTGCAGCGGCGACAGTGATGCGGTCAATGTACCAGTTCATCATGGTGAAGAGGAAGCTCAGCCGGAAGACAAAGCTCTATATTTAACGGTCAATCTGCGTTCCTACCCCCACCTATGGTCATGAACTTTGGGTCATGACAAGATCACGGGTACAAGCTGCCAAAATGAGCTTCTTCCGCAGAGTGGCGGGACGCACTCTACAAGATAGGGTGAGGAGTTCTGTCACCCAGGAGGAGCTTGAAGTAGAGCCGCTCCTTCCTCGGCATTGAGAGGAGCCAGCTGAGGTGGTACGGGCATCTTTTGCGGATTCCCGCTGGACGCCTTCCAAGGGAGGTGTTCAGGGCATGTTCCACTGGGAAGAGGCCGCAAGGAAGACCCAGGACGTGCTGGAGGGACTATGTCTCCCCGCTGGCCTTGGGGAATGCCTTGGGGTCCTCCTAGAGGAGCTGGAGGAGGTGTCTGGGGAGAGGGAAGTCTGGGCTTCCCTTCTGAGACTGCTGGCCCCACAACCTGGCCCCGGACAGGCAGCAGAAGATGAATAGATGGATAGATGGACGTCCTTTTTCTATTTTTTGTCTGTCTTTTCTCTCTGAAAACTGAATGATGCTCTTGCACACACACACCTCCTTTGTTTTTTGTTTTTCTGTGTATTTTTGTCATGTATGTGTGTGTGATTTGTATGTTGTTTAAAGTTGCACCCATAATAAAAAACTCTTAATAGCAAAAATACCTCCTCTTTTGAGCATGTACTTTCGAGCTCCACATCTGGCCTAGCAGCTGTTTGGTAAACTCAAAGGGTTTTTTATGATTGCAGCTTGCATTGTGGCTCTATCCTTGGCCGCCCACCCGTGCCCCTGTAATAGTCTAAAGATTCTTTCTGTGAAGACCACTTAGTCCTGCCAGTTCTGGACTCTCCTCCAGTGTTTGATTCTCCTCCTCACTTGCACCATTGAACTGCCTCCTCAGGTCTCAGATTTTGTATCATGGCTGTGAGATCTTTTATGCCCTGCCCCAAAAAATCCGGATGTTGGACTGTGCGTCCGCACAGATCCACACACGTTTGCCTTGCACCTCAATCACCATGGAATTGCACAAATGTGAAAGCGTACCCGACCGTTTCTCGCCCATACCCATGAGTTGGTGCTAAACAAATTAAGTTTATTTGAATATGTAAATAGACCTGCATCTGTGATTCCCGCCTTTGTATGAGCAGATAACCTGAGTAATGCTTGAAAAGAAGATTGTCATGGCAGCAGAATGATGTTGCTGCCTGTGGTGGGGTGGCGTAAAACCCTCTTTTTGGTATGCGCACAGTGTCAGCTTGGAGTTTACAGTGGTCCCTCGTTATTGCACAGCTCACTAATCTCTGTCACAGTACATTGTTTATAAGTTTTACAAATATAAATATAATATAAATGAATAAAATAAACATATACTGTATGTCATTGTCTCCTCAGTGCATTGCTGGTCTCTGCGGTAATCAACTCAGATTATTTTAATATTGGATCATCCCTATTGGAAAAATAAGATTCTCTTGCCTAAAAAGTGAATGATAATGTTTAAGATAGAAATACAGTGCAGTAATACGATCAAAACATTAAATGGAAAATAACAAAAAAGTGCAAGCAACATTGCCTCCTGCATTGTGCTGTTCACTCTCTGTACACGGCAGCTCTGCGCACAGTTCCAGGAAAAATTTGTGCAACATTGGATGGAAATAGATCTGTTGAAGTTGTAGAAGCTTATTGAAACAATTTCACAGAAAATGTGTGCCATACTAAGTAAAAGGCAGTTTCTTTTTGGTGGTGCCTTATTGTTTTGAAGGATCAGTGGCAACACCAGAGCCCAAAATAACATGGCCCTGTTATTTGACCTCAGGCTGTTGGAGGTTGATCGAAGAGACGACACACCGGACTGCAGCCTTCGGGAGTTTTATTTACGTCATGAATGCTCCCAACATCTCTTGTCTCCGATATCCCTTAGAGTCCAAGTTCCCAGTGTTTGTGTGTGTGCTGTGTCAGTCTGCCCGTGAGTGTATGTGTACGTGTTGGAAGTCCTGTTCCCTTCCCATTTTCCATGTCAATTTGTTAGGTCGACCTGACCAAAAAGACAGAAAAACAGAGATCGGCCTGCCCTCTTAAGCAGCCTCAGTGATATTTGTGTCTGTATGAATACATGCACAAATGTGCTGTGTTGTGTACGTCTTTGTGTGCTTATTTTTCACCACATAATCCCCCCTGTCATCTGAATGCAGATGACCTAAAGTTTGTATAGCTGCTTTTATGGCATCATGGTAATAATATGTTGGTGAATAATGTGACAACACTTGGTTACAGGTGGATACTGAAAATTAGTCACCTAAATGAAAAACATTGGTTATTGAAACAGTGTATACAGTACATCTAATAAACAGGTCACCATGTATGAGAACGAAAAACCTGTTCAGATGTTTTCACATTTTGACAGGAAACCTCTCCCATATCCCCCTTCCATAGGGGACACCCTCCTTAGAGGACGCACGATGAGCTGGTTAAAACCGAAAACTAAAAACACAAACAGTCATCTGTGTTGGCTTGCACTGATACTGATATGGTGTGATAATGATAGTGTATAATGTATTTCTGAGTGACATGCAATGATGGTGTGTTATGTATTACTGAGTGAAGTGTATGATGTAGGTGCTACTTCAGTCTGAGTATGCGTGATGATATAGAGGAGTGTAGTATGTTATGTGAAGTCGTCATCTTCAGGTTCCATCCTTTGTGGCATTGAAGTTCATTCATCCATCTATCATTGCCTCAAGCTTCCAAGCTTGAGGTCTTCCTTGCACAAGTTCATGTCGCAGTTTAGGCATGTGCACCTAAGTTCTCCTCTACTTCCTAGAAAAACTACATCTCTGCCTTCTGCTTCGGTAGCATTCCTTTTACCAGTTGAGCCATTTGAAATCCAGTCACGAAAGTCATTTGTCTGCTCACCATCTTCACATCTTGTTTTCTCAAGATGGGCAGGATGCAACACACTACCAGGCAACTCACAACCAAAACAATTTAAGCATTGCTGATGACGTAGTTATATCATACTCATCAAATTCACTAGCTGCCATGGCACTGCAGTCGTTTGTGTCTGGGCTCTTAAGCTTTGAGGCGTCCTGTATGCCTCTTCCATCCTCAGTGGCTGCAGCCCTGAGTGTCTAGCAATGTCTATACTAGAATTCCCATTAGTATCGACACATTCCACAGAATCATTTTGCTTACCACGGTTATTGTTCTTGCTCTACACTTGAGCGCAATGGCTCATGTGATACCAAGTTGTGCTCCCTTCAACCTGAACTGCCGTAGGGGTAGCTCTCACAACTTTGTATGGTCCCTCTCGCCTTAGCTCATGCCACTTCCTCCGGAGGTTCCCGATGTACACCTGGTCACCTGGAACCACCAATATTTCCTCCTTAACTAAGCTCCTCTCCCTGCTTTTTCCTGTAAATAGATTAATCTATGAATAGCAGTTAGTTGTTTTGAATAATCTTTCAGCTCGCTCTGCAATTTTTCAAGCCGTGACCCTTTATAGGGTCCTCTCAATTGTGGTGCAGGCATTGGTCGACCCATTAGCATCTCATGCCGAGTTGGATGTGTGCTTCTGTGAGTTTGCATTCGATAACTCATTAGTGCAAGCGACAAAGCATCCACCCAGTTAAGCTTTGCACTAGCACATATTTTGCTCAATTTAGCTTTCAGAGCTCCATTTATTCATTCAACCATTCCTTGACTCTGGGGATGATAACCAGCTCCAAGACATTACTTGATTTTCAACTGTTGCATAATGCCCTTAGCTACATTTTGTACAAAAGCTGAACCATTATCCGAACTTATTTCTGATGGCATGCCAAACCTTGGAATCACTTCTCTGACTGAGACTTTAACAACTGTTGCAGCCCCCACGTCTTTTGACGGTGTTACCTCAACCCACCTACTGAATTGGTCAATCACTACAAGCATCTATCCTTTACCTTGGATGGGTTTTATCATATCGACATAGTCCATGACCAAATATTTGAATGGTCCCTCTGGGACTGGAAAATGTCCCACTGGTGTCTTTACACTTTTCGCACATTATTTTGGGCACAAGTTTCACGCTGGTTTAACATGTCATCAACCATTGCTCGGAGGAAGGGTGGCCAATATCCTTGTTCTTTCAATTTCTTTACCACCTCCCCCCCTTGCACAGTGATCCACACTATGTAAGTCTCAGATCAAAATAGTTAACAGCGCTACTGGTGCTACTATCAAACTGTCATGTGACCTCCACAATCCTTTGCCATCCATTGTGGCACCTCTTTTTTCCCCAAACTTGATGTTCACTTTTGCCAGCTTCTTGTTGCATCAAAATAATGTCGTCTGGTGTAACTATAGGTTCCATCCATCCATCCATCTTCTGCCGCTTATCCGGGGCCGGGTTGCGGTGGCAGCAGTCTCAGAAGGGAAGCCCAGACTTCCCTCTCCCCAGACACCTCCTCTAGCTCCTCTGGGAGGACCCCGAGGCGTTCCCAGGCCAGCTGGGAGACATTGTCCCTCCAGCGCGTCCTGGGTCCTCCAGCGCGTCCTGGGTCCTCCCCGCGGCCTCTTCCCAGTTGGACATGCCCGGAATACCTCCTTAGGGAGGCATCCAGTTTAGATGCCCGAATCACCTCAGCTGGCTCCTCTCGATGTGGAGGAGAAGCTCCTGAGCTCCTCCCGGGTGGCAGAACTCCTCACCCTATCTCGGAGAGTGCGTCCCGCCACCCTACGGAGGAAACTCATTTCGGCCGCCTGTACCCGAGATCTTGTCCTTTCGGTCATGACCAAAAGTTCATGACCATAGGTGAGGGTGTTGGGTGATGGGCGAGTCCACTTCCGGGTCCTCTGCCTCTACCTCCTCTATGGTCGACATGTCAGTGGGGTTTTCTTTCTCGAGGCCGACCGATAGTCCCTCTCCATGGCCTCTCCGAGCTCCTCCCAGGCCCGTGTTTTTGCTTCCGTAACAGCCCGTGCTGCCGCACGCTTGGCCTGCATGCGGAGACCCACAGGACAAATAAGCCCTGTAGGCCTCCTTCTTCAGCTTGACGGCATCCCTTACTTCCGGTGTCCACCACCGGGTTCGGGGATTGCCGCCACGACAGGCACCTGCAGCCTTACAGCCACAGCTTCGGGCTGCTGCTTCGACTATGGAGGTGGAAAACATGGTCCACTCGGACTCTATGTCCCCAGCCTCCCACGGGATCTGTCTGCAGTTCTCCCGCAGGTGGGAGTTGAAGGTGTCTCTGACGGAGGGCTCCGCCAAACGTTCCCAGCAGACCCTCACAATACATTTGGGCCTGCCGCATCTGTCCGGCTTCCTCCCCCGCAGGCAGATCCAACTCACTACCAGGTGGTGATCAGTTGACAGCTCCGCCCCTCTCTTCACCCGAGTTTCCAGAACATGCAGCCGAAGGTCAGATGACACGATGACAAAATCGATCATTGACCTCTGGCCTAGGGTATCCTGGTGCCAAGTGCACAAATGAACACCCTTATGTTTGAACATGGTGTTTGTTATTGACAGACTGTGATTAGCACAAAAGTTCAACAACAAAACACCACTTGGGTTCAGATCAGGGAGGCCGTTCCTCCCAGTCACACCCGTCCAGGCACTACTGTCGTTGCCTACGTGGGCGTTAAAGTCCCCAGTAGAACGATGGAGTCCCCAGGTGGGGAACAATCAAGTACCCCCCCCGAGATCCTCCAAGAAGGCTGGGTACTCTGCACTGCTGTTTGGCCCATAAGCCAAAACAACAGTGAGAGACCTGTCCCCGGCCCGAAGGCGCAGGGACACCACCCTCTCGTTCACCGAGGAAAACTCCAACACGCGCTGGCAGAGCTGGGGGGCTGTAAATAAGCCCACTCCTGCTCGCCGCCTCTCCCCATGGGCAACTCCAGAGTGAAAGAGAGTCCATCCTCTCTCGAGAAGTTGGGATCCAGAGCCCAGGCTGTGGATAGAGGTGAGCCCGACTATTTCTAGTCGGTAACGCTCAGCCTCCGGCACCAGTTCGGGCTCCTTACCCCCCCAGTGTAGTGACATTCCGTGTTCCAAAAGCCAGCTGATCAGTCCGGGGTTTAGGTCGCCGAGGCCCCCCCCTTTGACCACCACTCATAGCACAACGCACCGGCCCCTTACGGCCCCTCCTGCAGGTGGTGAGTCCACGGGAGGGCAGGCCCACGTCATCCCTTCGGGCTGTGCCCGGCCGAGCCCCGTGGGCAGAGGCTCGGCCACCAGGCGCTCGCTGGGGAGCCCTAACCCCGGGCCTGGCTCCAGGGTGGGGCCCCGATGACGCCAGTCCGGGCGACGAGTACTTCTTCTGGTCTTCTGTCTTCATAAGGGGTCCAGAGCTGCTCTTAGTCTGACCCGTCACTTGAGACCTTTTTGCCTTGGGAGACCCTACCGGGGGCCCCTACAGGGGCCCCTGACAACATAGCTTTCAGGATCATTCGGGTACTCAAACCCCTCCACCACGTTAAGGTGGCAGCTCAGGGAGGGGTTTAATTAATGATTAATGATCTCCAATGAGGTCATTTTGTTGAATGAAGTTGTAGAATGGGAGGAGATTGTTACTGATTAATTTGTCCTTTGTCGATCCCAAAGATTACTCAGTGGGTCCAGAACTGTAAAAACAAGGAGTTGTTTTGCAAATTTTTGCAGTCAGCCTCCTGCTGCTGAACATCAGTTTCTCACACAATGAAGCAAGATGAAAGTCCCTGTTTTGGGCACTGGTGTCTCATCTGACTCGCTTGTACATCCCTCGCCAAAGACTGAATAGTTAATGAAACGTATCCTCCCCAAGAGATATGTGCCTCAGACAAATCTGGGTTTGTTATCGCTGCAGGGGCTATTGTACAGTAGCATCGAGTAGGGCTCAAAGAGATGTTCTCTCTAATCTCAACTTTTTCCTGTTGGGAATTCTGCGCCTGCACGTACCAATTTCAACCTCAACCATAAGGTATGCCTGCCTTTGCCCCTTTTTGAGAGAAACTCAACTTGCATTGCTCAGATCGAATATTGGCCATGCCCATACTTATCACATTCCTTCGATTCATTCATTTATTAATTCACTAAGTCAGTCAGTCAGTCAGTGGTATTTTTGCCAGTTGTGTCTTAACGATAGTATCACTATGTTGAAGCTTTGGTTTGCAAAAGTATTATTCAAATGATGCGCAACAAAAGCAAATAAGACCAATCATTCACATACAGTACCTCTTTGTCAACATGTTTCTCACTCAGGGGCGCCTGCGTGTTTCATCATCCACAAATAACACTTCCTGCCACATTAAACATAAATTTAGGCACAACCATTTGGAGCAAACAAATGTTACTAATATTGAAAGTATGAATAATGAATGCAACATCATGACTCTGCACAGTGGTACTGATAAAATAGCTGTATCCACTTTCATCATATTGATAAATTCAGCTGAGAGTTTCTGGATTCATCTGTTCAGCTGTTGAACCTCCATTTGAAATGGAGCCACCAGTTTCTGATCCCCTCCAAAATTGGGAGTATGAATAGTTGTAGCCAAACCATCAGACTTCACATGGGCTGCTTTTGTTCTCTTCTTTTACAAAGGACATTCCTTTTGACGGCAATAATTCCACACATTTGGATCACTTGTCCTATCAAGTGGTTGAATCAACTTTAAGGAAAAAGAATCGGTTCTCTGATATTTATCCTCGCTACCTCGCTCACCAAAGATAAGCCTGCGTGTTAACACATATTCGTCGGCCAACAATGCAGCCCCCTCAGGACAGGTGACTGTGCTCATTAATGTAGATGGCAATGTAATCAGGCATTATTTGAATTGTTCTAGAAGTACTAAATCACATAATTTATCAAATGTGTTTACCCCAGATGAAGAGCACCAGCGATTAAAGTCCCGTGCAAACCCCACATGTGTAGCAGTCTTTCCCCAATTCTGAAACGCTCACAATAGGCCTCTAGAACCAACTCGTAAGCCTTCAGTACCGATGATTTTACTACGCTGTAATCTTTAATCTTTTTCAGTCCTCTGAAAATAGCACCGAGTAGGCCTCTTGAGCTTTAACTGTAAAGACGCATTGCAACATTACGGTTCGTTCCTTATCAGGCCAAGATCTGGAATCTGCAACACGTTCAAACAGACAGAACAAGGTTTCAACGTCATTCTCAATAAACTTCGGCATCACTCTCAAATTACTGGTAACGTCAAAATGTGATCCAGTGGTTTACCCATCTAAAGCAGATGCAGACATTTTCCCCTCCCTTATTAATGCCATTGTTTGTAGTTCCAAATCCAATTTCATCTGTTCTTTTTCGTGTTTCATTTTTTCCATTTCTTTTTCATGTTCCACTTTCAAAAGTAGCAATTCTTTTTGCCATTCTTTTCGTTCAAATGTTAAGCCTAGTTTAGACATACTCAACCCCGCCCTCCATCAGCACACCATCTTCCTGCAAGTTAGCCATGATAATCATCTTCAGGGTGTCTTTTGTGCGCTTGGGCTCCACTGCAACAGAGAAATGCTGAGCAATCTTAATGAGCTGCTCCTTGGTGCCCTGTTCCAGCAATTCTTCAGAGGGATGCTGAATAAACTCCTCCACAATGTCGGCCATAACTAGCCAAATCTAGAAATCTAGACAATCAAAATGAGGTACAAGCAGAACATGCGATACCATAAATGACAAACAAGAACTGGTGCTTCCCCCTATTAAACTGACTAGTACCATCAGCTAGCTAACTAAAACTCATCCCCAGTCTCCAGACAGGTACCGGTAGCAGGTATTTATTCACTGTAACCCAGTGGCAACAAACAGCAACAAACACTGGATGTGATCCTGAGCCAATGGCCCAAACCACCTTCCCCGCCACACTACAAAGACACCATGCAACCGAGCCTCTGGTAGAGCCTGCTGCTATGCCTAACCGCAGAGAACACCAGTTGAAATATTGCCATATCAAGTTTATCACAGGTTCACAACGTGACAAGCCCCCATTTTGTCACAGCCTGGCTTAGAGGTAGGACAAAAGATGGAGACCACAAATGACTTTAAAACAGAAAACATTAATTTATTTAAACTAAACTAACTATGTAGGTCAGTTCATCAGTCTTGTTTGTAATCAAAAATCAGGAATCATTTATTGTCATTACAGCAATGAATTGTGTAACGAAACTATGGATGGGTGTGTGTGTGTGTGGACATACGGTGAAACAAGAATGTACGTTACCAAAGTTCAAACAAACCCGCAACTCCAAACAGGAGAGAGAGAGACTGAATGCTCAGAATTCTATTTATAAAGGAGCATTCACCCCAATCCAGGTACTGCCCATCTCTCATGATGAGCTACTCCCAAACAACCAATCAAAGGCCATGAGGCCGTCACATAATTATACACAGATACCACTTTCTGGAATGGGTATTATTTATCACCGCTTCTCCTCAGGCATCAGTATGTTAAGGTGATTGGCCAGTCAAGAGACTAAACACCTTTGCTCCATTAACAAACTGCATTCCCTCTCTCTCTCACACACACATGCACACATGCACAAACCTACACACTCGCTAAACTCTCACTACTCACTCTAAAGCTTTCTCCTCCAACTTACCGCATTTTCCATCTACGAATGGATGAAATTAATCAATGAACTCTATTATCCATGAGGGAGGACTGTTGTCCTGATTCTGATTCTTTGTGTGTGTGTGTGTGTGTGTGTGTGTGTGTGTGTGTGTGTGTGTGTCTCTTTCCTCAGGCACCATCTGTCATGGCCTTTCCTGCAACTACACCAACTGGAATTATGGCATATGCAATGGTAAGTCAGCTGAGATAGTCTCTCCTGGGGACCTATGATTCACTCGCACAGACTCTGCTGGCATGGTGATAAGGGAGTTTTCTAAAGGATAAAAAAATTACCGTATGTTTTTTTGTCAGGGAATACACAGAGAGGCTTTATTTATTTTCGTCTGATTTCTTGTTTGGATGACATGTGCCTGCAGTCATTTGCAGTCAGTGACGTGTGCTTCAGATATCAACCAAATTTATGTAGATTTAATGTGGTGGGCTCATGATCTTGCTTGTTTTTGATTTAAACTTAAGTTGTTTACATTTGTTACATTCAGTACAAAAAGGTTACCAAAAAGTATGAATAGCCAATTTGTGAGTGTTGCACCATTCGACTCTTGTTGCTGTCTATTACCAAAACTTCCATCCATCCATTTTCTTCGGCTTATCCGGGTTGCGGAGGCAGCAGTCTCAGAAGGGAAGCCCAGACTTCCCTCTCCGCGGACATATCCTCCAGCTCCTCTGGGAGGACCCCAAGGCGTTCCCAGGCCAGCTGGGAGACATAGTCCCTCCAGCGCGTCCTGGGTCTTCCTCAGGGCCTCTTCCCAGTGGGACATCCCCAGAACACCTCCCTAGAAAGGCATCCAGGAGGCATCTGGAAGAGATGCCCGAGCCACATCAACTGGCTCCTCTCGATTTGGAAGAGGAGCGGTTCTACTTTGAGCTCCTCCCGGCTGACAGAGCTCCTCACCCTATCTCGTAGAGTGCATCCCGCAGCTTCACCTAGAAATCCTGTCCATATATAACCCTGTGGAGGAAGCTCATTTCGGTTGCTTGTATTCAAGATCTTGTCCTTTTGGTCATGACCCAAAGTTCATGACCATAGGTGAGGGTAGGGACGTAGATCAACCGGTAAATAGACAGCTTTGCCTTCCGGCTCAGCTCCTTCTTCACCACGACAGGCCGGTATATCGACCCAGTCACTGCTGCTGCTGCACCGATCCATCGGTCGATCTCCCATTCCAGTCTACCCTCACTCATGAACAGGACCCCAAGATACTTAAACTCCTCCACTTGAGGCAGGATGTCGTCTCCAATCCGGAGGGTGCAAACCACTTTTTTCCGGTTGAGAACCATGGCCTCAGATTTAGAGGTGCTGATTCTCATCCCAGCCGTCTCACACTCAGCTGCAAACCGCCCCAGCACACGCTGGAGGTCCTGGTCTAAGGGTGCCAACAAGACAACATCGTCTGCAAAAAGTAGAAATCCTGTTGTTCCCAATCCGGACCCCTTCCGGCTCCAGGCTTCACCTAGAAATCCTGTCCATATAGATAATGAACAGGACCGGTGACAAAGGGCAGCCCTGCCGGAGGCCAACATGCACTGGGAACAGCTCTGACTTACTGCCGGCAACGCGAACCAAGCTCCTGCTCTGGTCGTATAGAGACTGCACAGCCCTTAGTAAAGGGCCATGGACTCCATACTCCCAGAGCACACCCCGCAGACCACTGCGAGGGACCCGGTCGAATGCCTTCACCAAGTCCACGTGGACTGGTTGGGCAAACTCCCGTGATCCCTCCAGCACTCTATGGAGAGTGTAAAGCTGGTCCAGTGTTCCACGGCTAGGACGGAACCCGCATTGTTCCTCCTGGATCTGACGTTCAACTATCGGCCGGATTCTCCTCTCAAGTACCCTGGAATAGACTTTTCCAGGGAGGCTGAGCCGTGTGATCCCTCTAATTCGAACACACCCTCCGGTCCCCCTTCTTGAATAGAGGGACCACCATCCTGGTATGCCTGTCCAGGGTCACTGTCATGTCCACTGCCATGCGATGTTGCAGAGGCGTGTGAGCCATGACAGCCCTGCAACATCCAAAGACTTTAGGTACTTGGGGCGGATTTCGTCCACTCTCGGCGCCTTGCCATTGTGGAGCTTTTAAACCACCTTGGTGAGTTCAGCCTGAGTGATGAATGAATCCACCTCTGAGTCCTCAGCCTATGCTTCCTCTGTGGAAGACATTTCAGTGGGATTGAGGAGATCCTCAAAGTATTCCCGCCATTGCCCGACTTCATCCTCATTTGAGGTCAGCAGTTCCCGCCTCCTCTGTAAACATTGTTGGCTGGGCACTGCTTTCCCCCTCTGAGGTGCCGGACGGTTTGCCAGAACCTCCTCGAGACCGACCGATAGTCCTTCTCCATGGCCTCCCCCAAACTCCTCTCAGACCCGAGTTAATGCTTCCGCGACAGCCCCAGTCTCCTGAGACAGATGGACAGCCTTATGTTCGAACATGGTATTTGTTATTGACAAACTGCAGCTAGCAGAGAAGTCCAATAACAAAGCACCGCTCAGGTTCAAGTCAGGGAGGCCGTTCCTCCAATCACACCCCTCCTGGCACTACAGCCATTGCCAACATGGGCGTTCAAGTCCCCCAGTTGAACGATGGAGCGAACGATGGAGATGCAGAAACAACAGTGAGAGACCTGTCCCCCGACCCGAAGGCGCAGGGACGCAACCCTCTCATTCACTGGGAAAAACTCATACATGTACTGGCAAAGCTGGGGGGCTATAAGTAAGCCCACCCCTGCTCGACGCCTCTTGCCCTGTGGTATAGAAGTGAGCTCGACTATTTCTAGTCGGAAACGCTCCACGTTCCGCACCAGATCGGGCTCCTTCCCCCCAAGTGAAGTGACGTTCCACATTCCAAGAGCCAGCTGATCCACCCGCGGTTTGGGTTGCCGAGGCCGCCCCTCCTCCTGTTGACTGCCAGCCATACCACAATGCACTGAACCCCCTGCAGGTGGTGGGTCCCCTGGAGGGTGGGCCCATGTCGCCGCCCAAGGGTGGGGTCCCGATGATGCCAATCTGGGCGACGTACACTTCCTATGTTGTTTTCTCTTCATATGGGGTCCGGAGCTGCTCTTAGTCTGACCCGTCACCTGAGACCTTTTTGCCTTGGGAGACTGTACCGGGGGCCCCTACAGGGGCCCCTGACAACATAGCTCTCAAGATCGTTCAGGCACTCAAACCCCTCCACCACGCTAAGGTGGCAGCTCAGGGAGGGGTATTATTATTATTTGTATATTAGCATATTATTTGTATATTGTGCCCATTTAAAACCATTAAGGAGTAAAATGTTGAGCTGACCTAAAAATTAATCACAGAATACAATACAATTACAATACAATACAATTTAATTTGTATAGCGCCAAATCATAACAGGAGTTATCTCAAGGCGCTTTACAGGATGGAGCAGGTAGTGCTCCTCAGGCTACAGGTGGGCGGTCAACTGCCCTGACCGCTCGGGTTGGGAGAGAGAGGGAAGGAGAGAGAGGTAGAGAGACAGAGAGAGACAGACACAGGTGTAGGGATGCACAGCAGTAGTAGGAGCAGGACCCAGATGTTCGCAGGTCCATCATCACTGGTGGTGTTCTACTTGCCAGCTACGGGATAATAGAGCATAAGACAACACTTTGGGGAAGAAGCCCAGTTAGTAACATGCATTTACCAGCAAGGATGCAGGAAAGGGTGGATGGGTGCAAGTGAGGCGGAGAGGGAGAGGAGATTGAAGATGAGGAAGAGAGGGAGAGGAGGACTCAGTGTGTCATCTGTTTCTA
>OMPJ01007187.1:1223-20562 GCA_900312935.1 Carapus acus | reverse complement strand
GTGTAAAATATTCATGTGATTAAATATTCAATTGTGATATGCTGAAGTGTCATGATGAAGTAAGAAAATAAATTTTAAAAAAGCTAGCGTCAGAATTGAGGCTCGATATCATTTCCTCTTTGGCTCATGTAGCTGAATCTATTTTGATATAATTATGTATGGAGACCAAGGATGTGTTAAGCATATTAATCAGTATCTGTTTGAAGAGCATAATTAGATAGCGTATTCGCATTATGTTGAATTTATTAGCACCAGCAGCTGCGTGTGGCCTTATTTTTAGATTAAACAAATCGCTTGTCAAAGAGCTGGGTTCCCTTCCATGTTTTTCTTTTCCATTCAGTCGGAGGAGAGATGGAATTAGAGATGGGATTACAGAGTCAGACAGAGAGTGGTTTTATTCCAGTGCTGTCCGATTGCCTTGTGGCAAATACAATGATTCCCCTTTTCAGCAATCTGCATTCAGCAAAACATTGCGATCACGTTCTTATCGACTTCACAACCTTTCTGGACATCACCGTCATTTGACATTCAAATATGTGGAAAATCTCCCCTGTGAGCTCATATCATCAGTGCTACATTAATAAAATAGAATGTCCGCCATTTTCTACAAATATGTCTCGAGCCATGTCACCCGAATAAGCCCTTCTTCATTTACCTGCATCCACATCCAGCCTCTTCCTCCTCCTCCCACACATGCACAAGCAAACGGGCAGACACACACACACACACACACACACACACTCAAATCTCCAGCACTAGTGAGAGACAACAACTCGCATTTTCTGGCTGTGGATAAACTGGGGCAATGAACCTCTGCAGACTTTTGCTCATGCTGCACATACTCTCCGTTTTTCTGGATAAGCTCTACCCTGAGAATACTAAAACACACAGAGGGGATGTGGAAGAGAGGAGGACGTGGAGGGAAAGGGGCGGGGCAACAGGAAAACTAAGCAAAATGGATGAAGCATTCAGATGGCTGTGTGGAGGAGAGGCGAGGTAGAAACTACTAAAGCCTAGGTCACACCACACCACGTCTTTACATCCACCAAGAGACGTCTCCTGCCATGACGTCAGCTGTCTTTGCGCCATTGCATCCAGTTTGGGAGTGAGATTGACCTTGGCGGTGTCCAATCAGGTTCCAGTCAGCTCTCACTCAGAACAGTGGAAGACGCTACCGGCTGCACATAGAAAGCAGCTGCGTGACGCCACTTGTAGGAAACGTCCCCAAATTTGCCAACATACGTGCGTGAAACTGTAGAGCACTGTGACGGCAAGATTCCAGATGAGGTGATTCGAGATGAAGAATGATGCTACAATCAATTTCAATCTCTTGGTTACCTGTCAGTTGGCTGTTGGCTCCTATGCCATGGAGGAAGACATGTGAAGAGGCCGATGGAGGAATGTTGTCACAAACTTGTGTGTGTGTGTGTGATACTCTATCTGTACTACCCCTTAGGGGTAAAACTGTGGCAGGATTCTGACCTAGACTTAAGGCGAGAAGAGATGGGTGAGATCGAGCAAGGGAAGGAGGTGAGCAAACGAGGGGAGGGAGAGTGTCTGAGTAAATATAGCAGTGACAACTATGTCTGAACTAAAGCCAGGGTCAGGATTTTCACATATGAGTGTACTGTGCAAAACTGCACAAGGACAAAGTCTTCAAACAAGGGCTGTGCTCTCACACCCAGAAATAAGTTTTAAGGGAGGTGATGCGTGCACGCCAACAGGTTCACTTCATGTTTTGGACAGATGACCAGCCACACTTCCTCTGTGCTTGACCGGCACATTAAAACTCCTCCTATTTCACCACAAGCCAATCCTAATTCATGTTCAGCTCAGTTGTCCACAGAGCTGTCCTCCGGCTGGTGGGGAGAGACAGACAGGGCATCAAAAGACAGTGTCCTACGTCTCAGCTCCACACTCCCGACTCCCTGCTGGGGAGCTATAGAAACAGCCTCCTGCTCTGGCGGCTGGCTCAGCCTCTGCTTCCTGTTCATGCTTGAAAGCAGCGACGCCGATTTGCTGAGCCGGCCCCTGTTCTTTCTAAGACTTGTGTTCAGGTGTCTACACTTGTGTGAGGAGCTATGGTAAAGTTTGGTATTCATGTGTGTTTGGACAACACTGTTGATGAGGCTGACTTCTTCGTCAGTGGCATCCTGCTGTGGGTCACGGTCAGACGATGGCCCCGGAGTGGCTACTTCGAAGCTGCATGGTAGAGATGATTCAGCACCAGCCACCTTCAAGCTCTGCTGGATGGCGGCCGTCATCTCTGTGTCGGTCTCCGCCAGGACGCAGACCCCTGGTTGAGGGATCACGTCTTGTCCCGGGGTTGCGCTGTGGCTCCGACTGTGCCTTCTGGAGGAGATGACTCTCTGGGAGTGTGGGTATTTAAGCGTGTGTACGCTGGTGGAACGCTGGGTTGACGATGTGGGAGACACAACTGTGAGCTGTGGGCCTGCCAAGTCATCAGCTGAGCTGTCGCTGAGGTCCACTGAATCGCAGCGGACTGCCTCCTGCAGCCAGGACACACACACAGGGACATGCCAAGGAGACAACTCTGACAATTCATTCTGCAGATATTTCAAAAAACATCCAATCAATACTGTGCACTAACCCATTTGCAGTCCGCTGCTGGCAGTTAAATAAACACTAATAGAGTATTAAGCCATTTAACCACCTCCATGGAGCAGTTGGCCGCACAAGCTGTTTGGAGCTCAGTGCTCAGGGAACACGTCAACAGCACACTGACAATCCATGAATCACCCCACTGACTGTGTGTTTTCTCCAAGCCTCCTCTACTTCCCAACTGATGCGGCCACCTCACTAATAAAATTGTGCATAAGGTATCTGCCAAGTTGACCTCATTGGAAAAGTGACTTGTCGACTGAGGACAGCAGCTGGGATCTAAGTGAGTTCCTCAGCAAAAATATTTCCTAATTTTCACGATGGATCAGTATCATACTTGATATCAAAGTATCAAACTGCCTACATCCTCCTTAGTCCTCTCCCACTTGTCTGTCCTTTCTGCTCTCAGCCCTAAGACTTGTGGGGTTTCTCTGTGTCAGAGTGGAATGGAAGAGGAGAGCGTACCTGTCTGCGCAACGGCCTGCTGGCTGCATGGAAGGATGCCGATCTATGCTGGACGGAACTTTCAGGGACATAGGAGGGGCTGAGCTTGTTTCTGTCCACACTGTCCTCAGGAGCAAGCCAGTGAGAATGCTGCCTGGCGACAGCCGGGCTGGGCGTGGATCGGAGGGAGGCACGCGAGTGTCTGTCGATGCTGTGGGCATGGCTGAGCCTGGCTCGCTCGGCGCCGTGTAATGGGTTGAGCCTGTAGCCATCCACACTGCGGGTGGAACTGAGCCGGTGTCGGTTTATCCTGTGGACGGGGCTCAGTCTGTACCCATCGATGCTGTGGGCGGAGTTCAGTCTGTGTCTGTTGATGCTGTGGGTTGGGCTGAGACGCGGTCCGTCGAAGCTGTGGGCGGGGCTGAGTCTGTGTCTGTCCGGGCCCTGCGCCGTGCTAAGGCAGATGATAGGCCGGGAACTGCGGCCCGAGCCCAGAGAGGCATGGCTGATAGCAGGCAGTGCCCCCGGCACCTGCAGCAGGGAGCCGGCACTGCTGGAGGCCAGAGATGACATAGAGCCTGGTAGAGGTCACACACAGATCACACGGACACGCACACGCACACACACACACACACACAAACCCACATGCAGTCAAAAGATGATAAATGTGTGTGAGCAAGCGGATTCATTTAATATTTCAAATGGTCTTCTCAATGTCAAAATTACAGTTAGAGTATGAAAGAAAATTGCAGGTATACAGAAAGCTCAGTTTTTGGAAGGCAATAAGCAAATGAACAAGACTTACTTCAACTAAATTGTAAGCTCGTATAACAGTATGACATTCGTTTAATGACAGTAATCAGCCATGAGGGGGATTCTAATACATATTCTCAGCAGTTACTTCAATTTAACTTCCGAGCCACCAAAAGTTATATTAACTATACACACGAGATCATAAAATATTCAATTATCTCTCCCTTTCCTCTCTACTGAAGTCCTCTTGTTTCAATTTTCCAACCTATTTTTCTAAGTTTGTTGCTTTTATTCCTTCTTTGTACTCTCCCATGACTTCTTCTTTTTCCTTTCATCTTTTGGTTTAATCTGAAATCTTTTAAACCCCAACACCACCACCCCTCACACAGTCGTACACACACCCACACACAGACACATACTGTACATCCCTCAGCACTGATCTCTGCTATCCCTCAGATGGAGTATACTCTACAATCCTTATGCTATATCTCGTACTTTTTGATTCAACGCGACTCCTTGCCAATGGGCAAGTTCGATCTGAGAAGAGACGTTGGTTATTCAGGTACCTGAGTGGCTGTAGCTGTAGGCCTCCAGGCTGTATGGGGAGTATCGGAGCGGCTGCACGTAGCTGTCACAGGGAAGTGAGAGCATTCGGCCCACACTGAGCAGG
This sequence comes from Carapus acus, assembly GCA_900312935.1. Taxonomy (NCBI): domain Eukaryota; kingdom Metazoa; phylum Chordata; class Actinopteri; order Ophidiiformes; family Carapidae; genus Carapus; species Carapus acus. The sequence continues at coordinate 16,073 of OMPJ01007187.1, read as the reverse complement.
CTGCTTCGAGAAATCTGATCCACTTCCACCTGCACCTGTCCACCAAAACATGGCCGCTGTCAACATCACGTCTCTGTCACTGTCTCAGCACAAAAGCATCGAGTCCCTACCTGGGCTAGTGTGTCAACACTTGAGCCTGTTTCTCCTCCCGCAGGCTGGTTACTTAGCCGAAGGGCCTCTTCCTTCTCCCTCCTCTCCTCCATCTCTTCCAGCTGCGCCTCTTTGTTGCTCTCCTCCAGATGCTTCATTAGGACGGCCACCACCACATTGACCAGGACAAACTGAGCGGTTAGCACGAATGTGACAAAATACACAGGCGAGATCAGTGGTAAGTAACTGAGGCAATGGCGATCCTGAGGGCGACAGTCACGCAGTGTGTCCTGCAAAGAGAGGAGGTGAGAGTCAGGTGGTTTCTCCAGAGAACCACAATGGAGTGTAGGGTCCATCAGGACTCTCTGTCAGACCAACACACACAATGTGGTGCCTGAATGATCTCACAAACAAATGTTGCAGCAGTTCAGCAAGCAGGAGGTTCCTGTTTCAACTTCCCCTGAAGCAATGCTAGCGTGTCCATGAGCAAAGCACTAAATCGCAGCAGGAACACTGAGCAGCCCAATCAATTAATAAATCAAGATTAGTAACTGCAAAGAGGCAACTCCATCTGCAGCAGGCACAATAACAAATTTAAGTGGAAAAATCCAAATCAAAGCAGAATAGAATTAACTTGACAACAATCCTGTCCTGGTTCTTCTTCATATTTTGGTTGCTCCCTTCAAGAATTGCCACAGCGGATCAGCCATCTCCACCTGCCTCTATCCTTCATATCCATTGCTCTCATGTCTTCCTGAACTACATTCATCTCTTTCAATTTCAATCTCTAGGTGCAGCCTGCAGCCGGAGGGGTTTGAGGACCACAGCATCTCATTGTTGCTTTTTGCAGATGATGTTGTCCTGCTGGCGACCTCAGACCTCTGAATCTGAGGCCATAGTTCTCGATCACAAAAAGGTGGTTTGCATCCTCCGGATCGGAGACAAGATCCTGCCTCAAGCGGAGGAGTGTAAGTATCCTGAGGTCTTGTTCACAAGTGAGTAGAATGAAACGGGAGATTGACCGACGGATCGTTGCAGCAGCAGCAGTGATGTGTTTGATGTAACGGTCCGTCGTGGTGAATAAGGAGCAGAGTTGGAAGGCAAAGCTCTCTATTCACCAGTCAATCAATGTCCCTACCCTCACCTATGTTCATGAATTTTGGGTCATGACCAAAAGGACAAGATCCCGGAAACACGCGGCCAAAATGAGTTTCCCTCACAGGGTGACGGGTCGCACTCTACAAGATAGGGTGAGGAGTTCTGTCACCCGGGAGGAGCTCAAAGTAGAGTCGCTCCTCCTCCACATCGAGAGGAGCCAGTAAGGGTGGCTCGGGCATCTTTTCCAGATGCCACCTGGACGCCTTCCTCGGGAGGTGTTCCGGGCATGTCCCACTTGGAAGAGGCCCCGGGGAAGACCCAGGACATGCTGGAGGGACACTGTCTCCCAGCTGGCCTGGGAACACCTTAGGGTCCTCCCAGCTGGAGGGAGGACCCTAAGGTGCTAAGGAGCTGGAGGAGGTGTCTACAGAGAGGGAAGTCTGGGCTTCCCTTCTGAGACTGCTGGCCCCGCAACCTGGCAGAACATGGATGGATGGATGGATGAACAGTCTCTGTGGTCTTCCTCTTCTCCTCCTACCTAACAGCTCCATTTGCAACATCCTGTGTCCAATGTATCCACTATCTCTTCTCCGCACAGGACAAAACCACATTAATCTTGCCTCGCTTACCTTTTCCCAAAATCCCTCCACCTTAGCTGTTCCTCTGCTTTCCTCTTTTACAATCCTGCCTTACATTTTTACTCCTAAGGAAAACTTCAGCATCTTCATCTCTGCCACCCTAATGGAGCAGTTCTGTATGGTAAGTTGGGTGAGAGCAAGGAAAGGACAATTTGGGGACAGGTACATTTTGTTTGGTTTGTCAGAGCTGTAACCTATCAGCTCTGGGTGGGCCAGTGGTGAGGGAGACGACAGTGGCCCCATTGGGCTTGGACAAGGTTCCACTCGTGATCACTGATCAGGTGGGAATTCACACTGAGCTGCACTTCCATCCTTTACCAATAGGAGAAGCTGTGAAGCCACAAATGAAAGCTGCTGAGACACTCCTGGGGTGCTGCCATCAACCGCTCTGTGGCCAAAACACGCCTCTCACTGCTTCCTCTTGTCTCAAATGAGGCACAGATTCATCAGATGTAGACCATCACAAAAGGAGTGAGGGAGGAGGAACCTTCATGATTCCATTCCAGTTGTCCCCCGTCGACACCCTGAAGAGTGTTAGAAAAGCCATTCCAAAGTTGTCGAAAGTGGCATGTCGACTGAGACCTTCACACGGGTTGTCATCTGTGCATTCTGGAAAAAGGAGGAATTGAAAAAAATGAGTGACCGCTAAAAGAAAGCCAGTGAGACAAGAGAACAGTGAATAATTAATGTGCATGCCTGTAAATCATATTCATTCTCTCTATTGTACTCACTTCTTACATGTTTATCTATCTATGCTTTTGACCTTTTAATAGGCATAACTGCAGCTATATCTTTGCCCATGAAATCGGTCAAGTATAGCGGAATAGGATGACAACAAAATCTGTATATATTATATAATTCCCCAACCATTTCACTTGTGTCAGCTGACACACATGCCACACTCACAAGAATCAGCAACATGCATGCAAACTGTCACGTGTCACACACACGCAAATTCCCCTATGCAAGCATGTGCACACACACTAACCCAGTTTTCCAAAGAGCTCAACTCCCAGAGCAGCGTAGATGAAGAACAGCAACATGAAGAGCAGACCCAAGTTCCCCACCTAGACCGACACCACACACATACACAGATAGACAGATTGACAGATAGACAGATAGACAGATAGACAGATAGATAGATAGATAGATAGACAGACAGACAGACAGACAGACAGACCTCAGTCAAATCTGAGATGCAGGTCCCTTGCGTCAATGCAGGCAACGTAGACAATTGCTTGGAGCCCAAAGCTGGCAGGGGGCCCCAGGTCTGGTCATGAATTAAAAAAAAACCTTGAGCCGTCCTCCTCAAGGGGTTAGGGTCCCCCTCAAGGAGGCCACTCTCACTGGTTGCTGGCAGCCAGCCAAGTTTGTGATTCCTACAGCCGGCAAATTACAAAATTTTGCTTATCACCAGTAAGCACAGTTTTCTATCAGGCAGCCAGAGAAGAAAGAAGGAAGATGAGGAACAGAAAAAACAAGATAGCAGTAAGTGATAAATTACTCTGGATAAAATAAGTGTCTGGCATAAATGGTGAAATTTAGCAGCTGGAGGGCTAGCAACCATACGCACCGGTAATGTTAACGTCAGCTACCTGCCTGACGGTCAATGCTGACAATGAGCAAGTACAGTTTGTGCTGATTGTGGCTACACACTTTAATAATTATCAACAGCACAAGAGAGATGCAGATCTGTTCCAGAATCACTGTTTATTGGATTTGAGGACATGACAAAAATGTTGTAATGGGTTTTGATGAAAGTAGCAGCTTCTCTGCTATGCTAACTACTCCACCATGAACACCTACCAAATGCAGGCGGGGGGTACGGGGTACTAAAACCTATGCTGATTTGGTGCTCGATGAATCATACATGTAAACTAGAACATTCATGTCCAGTAGTAGCCTATCCATGCAGGCCAGCTGTTAACTGTCTGTAAAGCACAAGGTTCGTCTGTCTAATTCTCAGATAGCAAAATGTGATAATGCTTTGTTAAGCACACGAATAACTCATAAACTTACTTAAGCATAAGTAAGTCTGTGTACTAAACATATTATATTAGCTTGGGATGTTTTCGAGCATTCGTAGTGAGTCGAATCAGGATTAGAATTTAAAATTCTTCTCCTTACCTACACGGCACTCAATAATCAGGCACCATCATATCTTAAAGAGCTGATTCATCTTTTCCAGACCAAGTAGCCACCTGCCCATTTGACATGCCTGATCACATTTACAATGAGAAGGTGATGAATTTGTACAGTAACTGAAGCACTGCCTTGCGTCTACTCCTGACGCTCCCTGTGGCAGTGGCTTCAGGGGAGAGGGGCTTTTCAGGTCTGAAGCAGATTAAAACTTATATGAGGTCCACCATGGGCCAAGAAAGGCTCACAAGACTGAAACTCACTTCAATTGAGTGTGATGTTTGCCTGCATTTGGACATGGAGGACACTGTGGTTGTGGTTTGCTGAAGCCAAGGCTTTTCAACTAAAGTTTTAGTTAATTTGCACAGGATGGCCTGAAAGGTTAACTTCATATGTGTGTGTGTTTTTATCTATAGTGGATTTGTAAATAACTAAATAAGTTGCTCTCTTTTATTTTGCCTGTGACCTTTTTCTGCATAACATGGCAGTGTTTTATTTGAAGTGTTACATATGTCGCTGCTGAAATGACGGACCACCAAAGCGTCCAGGCCCTTCTACTGATCCACATGCTGAGTTTATATTTTCACATATCTACATATAGTCTTCATATGCTAAGTTCGAATGTAACCTCTCTCTCTCTCTCTCTCTCTCTCTCTCTCTCTCTCTCTCTCACCCCAACCGGTCGAGGCAGATGGCCACCCACCTGCAACCTGGTCTGCCCGAGGTTTCTTCCCACTAAAGGGGAATTTTTCCTTGCCACGGTCGCCTAGTGCTTGCTAATGGAAGGGATGTTTTTCTAGTTTTATAAAAAATTTCATATCTTTTTTTGATGAAAACATTATGTAGTTACTGCACCATTTGCACTCTCCTAAAATGTTTTTGGGGCAAATGATCAAATTTAAACCGTATATGAAACAGCAGTTTTTGTTCAGTGTTTCCTTTTTCTATTGCAATAAAGTGAGATTAAACTTACACAACTTAAACAGTATCTCTGTGATGTGGCTCTTATAGGCTTTGGATGGGCGGGTTGGCCGATAAGTCATTAAATAAAATAGTGAAATCGTCAAATGGAATTTTTTGAGGGTTGGGGGGCGATTGCTGGGGAGGGGGGTGGCCTCCATGTCCATCATCTTGCCTGGGGCCCCCAAATTCCTTGAAACAGCTCTGCTGAGATACAGCATTTTTCTTACTCAGATCTCGCCATCAACAGATTGTGGTGAGAGGAATTTTTGAGATGCTGATAAACATACAAAAGCAAACACTCGTGCAACAGGAGGACTTGATTAACCAGCAGCTAATTGGTGGAGATGCAGATCTCTCGTAGCCTCATCAGCGGAGATTTGAAAAAAGATGTGTTGACAAATGAGTTGCCACTTTTAAGTAGTTTTTTAGTCGTGAAAAGGCCAAAAACACATCCATAATCGAGAGAGAGCAAATGTTGAAAGCGAAAGGAATGGAAACCTGAGTCCAACAGGCCAGAATGTGAGGAGTCATAATTAGCCATCGTGAAAACTTTTGATTGCTGTGCACATAGAGCCTCTCTATGTTCCTTTGGAAATCAGGTGCGATTGATTTAAAGCATTATCATAGTGCCATGTCATTACATCTGGCCGGCGGCGGTGCGTTACAGGGCTATTTATCATAATGGGGCCAGAATTCGCGTCATCTGTGGCGGCTCACCTGAGGCAGAGCTTGCATCACCGTGTCCAGCAGGGCCCGCATCCCTGTTGCCATCTTCAACAGCTTCAGCACTGCAACATTCAGCTGTCAAGATTAGACTTTGTGTGTGTGTGTGTGTGTGTGTGAGTGCGTGTGTGTGTGTGTGTGTGTGTGTTAGTCAGTGAGAGGCACGTATATTTACCTCTTGTTATCCTGAGAACCCTCATGATACGTATGATGGTGGGGTTGATGGGCAGGGAGGCGCTGAGGTCTATCTCCTCCAGAGTGATGCCCATGATGGACATCAGCACAATCGCCAAGTCAAGCTGGTTCCACCTGGAAATGTGCGCAGACACACATACACACGCAATGTTTGCGAGTTGGGATTTTATTTATCTATATGTACAGTATGTGTATCTTTGTGTGTCTGTATGTGTGTGTGAGATGGAATACCTTTCTTTAAAAAAACGGCGGATGCCGAATGCAATAAGTTTTAGGACAGCTTCAATGACGAAAATCAGTGTGAAAACGTAGTTGCAGTACTTCAGGATTTCCTCAAGATACTGCAGGCAGGCACACACACACGCGCGCCCACACACACACACACACACACACACACACACACACACACACAAACACTTTTGAGTTGGAGACAGTCACTGCAGTGCAGCACTTGATAACCGCAAGGGCTGATGAATCTTAAACGGCATGTACCACAGCAAGCACTATTGTTCAATGAGACAGGTAGAAGACGTTGCCATGGTTACCCGAGGCTGATTGTAGTGCTCCATGCTCATGGTGAGGAGGTTTGTGAAGATGACAATGGTGATGAAGAGATCCATGTAGTGGCTGGTGCACACGGTGTGGATGGACTTGCGGAGCGGTGAGTAGTCTGAGTAATACGGCTTCTCTAGAGCCCCTGTGACACACACACACACACACACACACACATACACACACATACAGCCGTTAAAAGGTTCTTGAAGAAAAAATAGAGTATGACATTGACTGTGAAGTCACTCATGAAGTAGATGCCAACTGCTATGCTACTCTGGATGTAAGTGACCTTGGGATCTTTGCGTGTGTGTGCATGTGCGTATGCATGTGCATATGTGTGTGTGTGCGTGTTTGCATGCATTCGTGCATGTGTGTGTGTATGATGTGTGAGGTGTGAGCACAGGAAAAAAGTGCCACATCATGAGTTCCATCCTATCCATCATGCCCCCCCCACTCCCACACAAACACACACACACGCACACACACACACACACACAAACACACACACCATTGCACCTCAAGGTGTCTTTGAGCAAAAAACCCTCACTGTCTGCTGCCAGGCATTTTACTAAGAGGAAGGCATTACTGGAGATTAAAGTGCAGAGAGGGAAACACATGGACAGACAGAGGCAGACAGAGATGCGGCTGAGAGAGGTGAAGAGAGATGGAGAGAGTGGGAAAACAATGGTGAAAAAGCAAGAGAGAGATAGGCCAGCCATGTATGTTTGCGTGTGTGTGTGTGTGTGTGTCACAGTACTATATGCAAAAATTATGCATGTATTCCTGATGTGTGTGTGTGTGATGTGAGGCATGTGTGTCCTGGGCTGCATGTTGCAAAGTTGATCAGTTTGCTGTTTGAGCGATTTTGTCTTCTTCACCTCTGGTGAACGCCTCTCTCTCCCTCACTACTTGACACCCCTTCTCCATCTCTCTCTCCCTCCATCCATCTATCTCGCTACCAGTTCCCTTCCCTGCCTTCCTCCCTCCCTCTCTTACTCCGGCGCCTCTTCTCCAAACGTTTCAGTCTCTTCTCCTCCCGCAGCCGTGCCTCCTCCTCCTCCTGCTGCTGTCGGCACTTGTGAAAGTTCTCAACCACCACGCCCACAAACATGTTGAGCACGAAGAAGCTGACAATGAGGAGGAAAGAGATGAAGAAGAGCAGCATCCATGGGTTGTTGTTCCTGATTGGCTGCAAGGCAAAACAGAAAAATGGGTGCAGGAGGGCAGGGGAGGGTGACAATGTGGGCAAGGGTGAGGAAGAAAAGAGGAAGACAAAGTAAGTCCTGACTCAGCATCACTGTCACCGCAGCTTTATTTGATTATTTGCCTCTTTCCCTCACACCTCTCTGCTCTCTGGAGATGTTTTTCCTTTTCAACTGCCAGACAAACAACACAGGCAGAGCCACAGATGCACACAAACACTGCAACTGCACACACACAACCTTGCTATCTCTCTCGTGCTCTCTCTCTCTCTCTTTCTCCTGTTCTATCTCTCTCTTTTTGATGTCTGTTTCTGTGTGACTCCTCTCACCTGCTGGTCCACCCCAACAGCATCCAGGCCGTCGTACATGATGCTGACCCAGCCGTCTTTGCATGACAGAACGAACAGCGACATCAGTGCCTGCAACGATGATTGGCAGCGTCACCGCTCATGTCGGGGGCCGTCTCGCCCCCTTCCGCTCCCCCGCACACCCCCAACCACCACACCCTGTGTCACGCCGTCATCCTGCCGATGCTGTGTGTGTGCTGGCTGCCAGGTAGAGCGGCGCCCTCATACCCTGTCACAGCTTGTAGATTGTTGGGTTTATCATTTGTGCGTCTTGTGCGCTACGTTGTGCCAATTATTCCGCTTCGCTAAATGATTTGCATACAATCATGCCGACCGAGTTTGTTTTTGTCGCGAGACGCCACCGCGGTAAAATCGAGGGAGGTGGCAAGGCCCAACGGCAATAACGCTCTGATACGGCTAATTACACGGAGCTTACACAGCTTACACTTATCGGAGGCGACTCTATTAGAGCTTTCACAATGACTGAAAAAGTGGATAGGATAGAAACCAATTTTAGCCTCTAAGTTTTTCAAGAAATTCTTATAATCCCACACCAGGCCAGTATACCTGAGAAGTTCTATATGCTACATTTCCGTTTTCACCAGACCATAAATTGAAAAATTATCACACTTAATTGTCATAATTAGAATTCGTCCTCTTGCAATTGTATGAGTGAATATAGGAAAGACACTGTAGAAACAACTTGAGAGGCAATCATAATGATCCATACTTGATCATCAAAACAACGATTAAATGCAAGTTGAGCCACTAGCATGATTATCTAACTAATGTCACTTTCTTGACTCAACTGTCAATATGGGTGAACAAGCAACACAACAGGAGCATGAAAACAAGAATCAATACTTTTAATACTTTCAAGGTGTGGATTTGTCTTCAACCATGTGTTGTATCAGTATGTCTTGTTCTGTATTTCAGTATTGTGCGTCAGCGTGTATTTTTTCAACTGTGTGTAACCAACCTGTCCTAAGTTGTCAAAGTTGTATTTGCGTCGAATCCAGCGATGTCCTGACTGCAGGCACTGTGTTTTATTCGTGATATTACTGACATCGAACCCCTCACAGTGGAAAAACTTCCCTTTAAAAAGCTACACACACACACACACGTGCATACAAAAAGAGCAACAATATGAGCAGAGAGCAGATACAATTGATGACTGGCACAATGGTGCTGTGAAATATTCAGCACTTCAGTAAAATACACTGAGCAATGTAGCAAACCAAGTCGAGTGGGATCAAGTCAGAAAGGAATATGTTATGTAGCAGATATGCTGGTAAGAGTGTGTTTTTCAGAACCATGTGCTCCTGCATTATTATTACTGAAGTATTTCTCTCCACTTTAAGTCCTCTGCATGCATTAAATTGCAGACTGTGGCAGCGACGCGTGCAGAAACAGGAAGTGAGGGCACAAATATACATACAACCATATTTACCTGGACTCCTAATATTCCAAAAACTATGAAAAATGCACAGCAGATCAGGACAATATTTCCAATTGGTCTAAGAGACGTAATTAGGGTCTCTACGACCAGTTTGAGACCTGGAGCTCGACTTATCACTCTGCAACACACAGAGAGACAAGTTATCCACTTTTGTCCAATCATATTTGCACAAATTGAAATCAAACACGAGCGCGTCCCACGTGTCCTACCTCAGCGGCCGGAGTGTCCGAAGCAGACGGAGCACACGAAGGATGCCTAAGATGCGGTTTCCACCTGCTGACGCAATGGAGACCAAGATGTCCACCAGTGACACAAACACCAGCAGCCCATCTAAGACATTCCAACTGCTTTGGAGATACACACCGTTCCCAAAGTACAGGCCCATAGCAATCACCTTGACCACACAAACACACACACACACACACACACACACACACACACACACACGCACAAAGACATCCAGGGAAATTACTAAAATAGAAGAAGGCAGGAAAATGAGGTGAAGAGTGATTCATCTCCGAGCTACGGAGAAAAATAGCTTTATTGTTTGTGTGAAATGGAGAAAGTGACTTTGGATTGTGGAGTGCTCTCAAAAGGGCGATGATTACGGCTACCTTGATCATCATTTCACCCACGAAGATCACAGTGAAGATGTAATTGGACACGCTGAGGAAGATCCGCTCCTGTGACAGACACAGACACATGCATCAACGGAACGGCCTGGTGTCGCCACAGCCCTGGACTCTAATTACCACCTGGAAACTAATTACACAGCGAGCCAACTAAGGACCTGCTACGTAATGGCCTCCATCCATTCCGACTGCTATGATAGGAAACATCCCCAGGCCAGAGAGCAAAACAATGACTCGACTGTGGCCCGCAAACAATGCCAACACGGGCCGTGGACGCACCATGCTGCTGGGTTGGATGTCGGGACGCTCCAGGGCAATGGTGATACAATTGAGGAAGATGAACAGCAGGACGATGTGATCAAACATCTTGTGACCTATGACCCTCTGACACCACAACCTGAACCTGATTTGGAAAGGAGGAAGAGAGAGAGGAGGGGGAATGGGTGGTGGTGGGAGAGACAGACAAAGAGACGGACTGACATGCTGTCACCTTGGATGGCTGTTATTGTTTTGCATGGGTTCTGTGTGTGTTGTGAGCAGCAGGGTCTCAAATGAGGAAAAGCTGCAATGAATATGAAATCACGTGCCTCATATTTCTTTCCAGGATTTCGATCCTTTTTTCATTCTTAGCCACCATTCCACTCCTGATTATCTGCATAACTCTGCTCAATCATCGTCTTGCCTAGTTTGTTATCCAGTGCTTAGCAATGAGCCTCATGCGATGCAGTGGCGCGCACGTGTGTGTGTGTGTGTGTGTGTGTGTGTGACACAGAGAACGTTATCTCACATTTTTTGTAATTTCAAATTTGAGAATTTAGACAAGTGTTATTTGTTGTACATATTTCATTGTAAATTTTATTTGTGAAACTGAATAGAACACCCAGAGGCTAATTAAAGGATAAAGCAAGTTAAAGGAACATTGCCTCAAATTAATGTTTTCCCCAGAAAAATGAAATCCTACCAAATATACCACTAAAAACAGGCAGCTATGGTAGCCCGAGGTGCAATAAAAAAAACAGTGTAAACAGAAAAGTATTACTGGCTAAATACTGAGGTTGGTCTACAACAAACTTATGGTTATCTATGGGGATAATTCACTGTAATCTGAATTACAATGAATCACAAATGTAAAATCTACGGCCTGTAAGCATAAAAAAGAGATTGCACATCTATGCATTTATCTAATTTGTATGTGCAGATCTCAAAATACCACCGATCATCCAAACAATTAAAAAGTATCACTGATGTACACTTATTTAATAAAATCCATATGAGCCTTTTTTACTTGAAGCTTTTTCTGCATAGATATACTGGAGTGTCTTATCTGCAGGCACATTCTTGTGACATTACAATACATTGCATACCGTACGTTTAACCCTAACCTTAACAGTATATTTGATTTGCCTGTACAACATGGGAGGAGACACATTCAGGCAAAACAGCACTCGGCTGTGATATTAACAAGAAAAGGGAATATTAACAGCATACAGAACACAGTATCGCTGCCAAAATGTCCACTCCAATGTCCACTCCAAGGCCTGCTGGTAGATCTCTGGAATCCTTGTTGCATCCACAGTGTAAGGAACTGATATGCTTTTTAACATTACTGCACCACCATATGGGGAGTTATAAAAATTCTTCATCATTATATGTCCAATTAGGTGAAATAAATCATATTTTAACGGCTTTATGTCTTCAAAAGGGAAAATAGCAGCCTTGCACACTAGGCTTGTGTCACAAGCTATTGAATGGCAGCTTCTAAGCTTGTTTACGGCACAAACATTGTTTCATCATTGGGAAGCACTGCACACAGAAAACCGAGAATCATAAACATCATCAGGAGGAAGTAGAGGAATGTGCGAGTGTGTGTGAGGGCAAGGTGTGTGAGGGCTGAGCTAAACACAAAGCAAGCCTGGGAGAGGATGCGCTTTTTTTCTCTCTCCCACTTACAAGGGGTGCGAGGAGCGTGTCAGAGGTCTCCATAGGAGAGACGCAAGGTGCCCGAGTTGCGTGGAAAAAGCCTGTTTGAGGCTGAAAAGAGCATAAAGCTAAGAGAAAAGCTCACTCCACCATGGCAGATGAGACAGAGCATACAGGGAATTGACCCTTTACGCTCCGTGAGCGAGCAACAAACCAACAAACCAAAGCTGTGACTATCTGCAACACCTCGTCTTACATCGTCAGATCAAGCCCAATGTCACGCGAGATGGCTCCAAAAATCAGGGCCACGCTTCCACACCACCGTACACACCTCAGCATTAAGCATCGCAGCTTTCTGCTGTCATCCCCCCATTTAACTCCAATCCAGGAATTCTGAACTCTGCATAGCCTTAGGTGAGCCTGTGAACACTGAGGCATAAACTAACATCCCCCACACGTGGACTGCAAATCCCCTCACATGTTGCCGGCCGGGACTATGCACCGGGGTTTCATGTGTGATTGCCTGCTTTTGAATGTGTGTGTGTGTGTGCGTGTGTGTGCATGCATAAGTGTTCGTGTTTGTGTGTAATTACCGGTTGTGTGGAGCGAACAAATAGAGGGACCACTCTTCATGGTCGCGGCACCACCGAGGCTTGTATGGCTCCAGAATCTTTTTCACCTTTTTACATAAACTCTGGATGGGAAAACACAAATACACACATACATGCACACACATATCACAATGTATTTTTCACTAGCTCATACTGTACACATAATGTATGACTGTTTGACTTGCATGACTTTGCCTTCCAACTGCTCTGTGTCAATAGGGTGCATGAACAAAAACAAACAAATAGAATATACTGCTCACAAAAATAAAGGGAACGCTGAAACAACACATCCAAGATTTCAATGAATGAAATATTCCAGTTGGAAATCCTTATTCATCATATCGTGGAAAATAAGATAAAAATAAAAATAAAAATTATCAATCGGTGTTGCTCCCTGACTGGACAAGTTGATTCAACAGAAGTGTGACTGACTTGGAGTTATTGTTGTTTAGGTGTTCCCTTTATTTTTTTGAGCAGTGTATAGAATTACGGCATCAATGTATCGTTTCCCTTCTTGTTATGTTCACGTAAGCGTTGTAGCAACATCTGAGCACGGATCTTTGAACCACGTTCCACCTTGTTTGTGACGCAAATCCTGCAAGTACTAAATTTAACACAAAGTGTCACAAGTGACAGCACGGCGCTTGCGGTGGCTTTTTCTAGGACACAATCTGCAATTCCTCCTGATGACGAGCAGAGCAAATGCTCACACCGAAACAGCTTGCCACAAGAATAGCTCCCTTTTATTTAGGCGCGTGATGAGAAGTTCTTCATCTGAGAAATGAGCAAATGAATAAAGAGTGAGTCCAGAAGCACACTCACCTCTTCATTGTCTTCCTCGTCCTGGTCCGAGCTGTACAGGGCCGTCAGGGGAGCGTCATCATAGCAATGGTCGATTAGGTGGAAGGTCTTTCCGTTGCGGTCAGCGGGGTGCAAGGTGGGCACCTGCAGGTACTCCGCTTGGTCCAGCGACTGCTCCCTGCTGCTGGAGAAGGAGCTGTTGTGGGTGTCGGACAGCAGAGACTCCATCTCCCCTGACTGGCTCTTCTTGTGCAGACTAGGGGCCCGACTGATGCTGGTCCAGCTGGAACGCCGGCTCTCTGGCACGCTGTCACGGGGAGACTTTCCCGACAAAAGAGGACAGGAGCACATGGTGTGTCAAACAGCACTGGCACGAAATATGACATGCTAATCCAAGTTCATCATTACATTGTGATCAGGATCCATTAAAGGGATGATACACATAAAAGTTGGACAGCAGCCATACTTTAGTTGCACAAGACATTCCCTTTCCCCATTGCTCAGATCTCATCTATCAGATCTTTGATTGAACAGAGCTGACCAAAGCCATAGGTCTCCTGATAAGGCAATAAGCTCACCGGAGACCTGGGCTCCAGGCCGTTGATGTCCATGGAGCTGCCACTGGCACGACGTGATTGGCTGGAGTTTATAGTGGGTGTGGCCGCGGTGTGCGTGATAACAGGCAGCGATGGAGGGCGGGGCATAGAGGCTTTAGGGTTCAGGAGTCCGTTGGGGCTCAGAATCATTGACTGGATCTTAAGTTCTAGACACACACACACACACACACAGACACAGACTCAAGGCTTGATGAAGCGGCTCGTATGCGTGTTGGTATGTCTAAGGATGATGTAAGAGTGTTTACCTGCTGCATAAAGCTCCCTCAGTTTTTCCTCGTCATCGTAAGAGAGGGACTGCCTCTCGTCATCGCTCTCAGATCTGCTGGCGTCACCCTGAAAAGGGTCTCGTTCAGGGTGACACACACACACACACACACACACGCACACACGCACACACAGCATGAGCCCCATCATCAACACCTATCACGTGACAATGCAGGGAGGACAGTTCTCAGGAAAGCGACAGAGGTCAAGAGATGAAGACGCAGAGCTGAAGAGGCGATGGAATCTCCGTCGGTCTGCAGCCGAGTTATGTGCATCACTTTGGCAGCAACGTGCTAGACTCATGCCAACAAAGCGCCACTGAATTTAATTAAAATTGAAACTAGAGAGATGGAAGTTGGAGTCTTTGGCACACAGGTCTGTGTGTGTGTGTGTGTGTGTGTGTGTGTGTGTGTGTGTGCGCGCGTGTGTGTGTGTGTGTGTGTGTGTGTGTGTGTGTGTGTGTGTGCGCGAGAGAGAGAGAGAGAGAGAGAGAGAGAGAGGGTGACAGACAGAGAAAGAGAGAGAGAGAGAGAAAGAAAGACAGACAGAGAGAGGGGGAGAGAGAGAGAGAGAGAGAGAGAGAGTGAGAGTATGTA